>WNWK01000410.1:267500-500000 GCA_009830355.1 Cherax destructor | reverse complement strand
ACAATATAAGGATATATACGCAGAGAAATGTGTATAGCTCAATGTATACACGCTGGTGGTGAAGATTGACATTACAGCCTTAATGACCCTTGCGTGTTCGATAGACTTGAAACCCAGTTAACCAACCAGCCATAACAATGACAGATTGTTAATAAAAGGGAAGAAAGAATGGTTAACTAGTGACATTATAAGTGAAGAAAGTATGGTTAACTAGTGTCATTATAAATGAAGAATGTATGGTTAACTAGTGTCATTATAAGTGAAGAAAGAATGGTAAACTAGTGTCATTATAAGTGAAGAAAGTATAGTTAACTAGTGTCATTATAAATGAAGAATGGATGGTTAACTAGTGTCATTATAAGTGAAGAAAGAATGGTAAACTAGTGTCATTATAAGTGAAGAAAGTATGGTTAACTAGTGTCATTATAAGTGAAAAAAGAATGGTAAACTAGTGTCATTATAAGTGAAGAAAGTATGGTTAACTAGTGTCATTATAAGTGAAGAAAGAATGGTAAACTAGTGTCATTATAAGTGAAGAAAGTATGGTTAACTAGTGTCATTATAAATGAAGAAAGTATAGTTAACTAGTGTCATTATAAGTGAAGAAAGTATAATTAACTAGTGTCATTATAAGTGAAGAATCATTAACTACTGTGTGGAAACTTTATATAAGAGTTCCCACCTCCAGGTAGGTAGACACCTGGGCCAGCATGTCGTCAGGTAGGTAGACACCTGGGCCAGCATGTCGTCAGGTAGGTAGACACCTGGGCCAGCATGTCGTCAGGTAGGTAGACACCTGGGCCAGCATGTCGTCAGGTAGGTAGACACCTGGGCCAGCATGTCGTCAGGTAGGTAGACACCTGGGCCAGCATGTCGTCAGGTAGGTAGACACCTGGGCCAGCATGTCGTCAGGTAGGTAGACACCTGGGCCAGCATTTCGTCAGGTAGGTAGACACCTGGGCCAGCATGTCGTCAGGTAGGTTGACACCTGGGCCAGCATGTCGTCAGGTAGGTAGACACCTGGGCCAGCATGTCGTCAGGTAGGTAGACACCTGGGCCAGCATGTCGTCAGGTAGGTAGACACCTGGGCCAGCATGTCGTCAGGTAGGTGACACCTGGGCCAGCATGTCGTCAGGTAGGTAGACACCTGGGCCAGCATGTCGTCAGGTAGGTAGACACCTGGGCCAGCATGTCGTCAGGTAGGTAGACACCTGGGCCAGCATTTCGTCAGGTAGGTAGACACCTGGGCCAGCATGTCGTCAGGTAGGTAGACACCTGGGCCAGCATGTCGTCAGGTAGGTAGACACCTGGGCCAGCATGTCGTCAGGTAGGTAGACACCTGGGCCAGCATGTCGTCAGGTAGGTAGACACCTGGGCCAGCATGTCGTCAGGTAGGTAGACACCTGGGCCAGCATGTCGTCAGGTAGGTAGACACCTGGGCCAGCATGTCGTCAGGTAGGTAGACACCTGGGCCAGCATGTCGTCAGGTAGGTAGACACCTGGGCCAGCATGTCGTCAGGTAGGTAGACACCTGGGCCAGCATGTCGTCAGGTTATTCATGACTACTTGTAACTCCGAGATTAATATTACTTGATATTGCTATATATATTACAGATATTAATATGAGATAACAGATGCGTGAAGTGCAATGATTAACCAATTAACTGATGATAGAATGTATTTTAGCAGCTGTGTTATTATTTAAAGAGGAATATTCATAACTGCAAGACTGTCAGTAACTTACATTACAGTTATTTGAGTTATACAGTAGAATACTAGAATCAATAAACCTCTCTTAATGCAATAAATACATGAAATGAATCTAATGGGGAAGAATAGAATAGGTGCATATTTGATGGGAATATTTGGCAGGGTAAACATTGGTCCCGTCAGGAGGCCTGGGGAACACTAGCCCACGCCGCCTGTCTCGCTCAACCAGGAGGTGAGTAGGTGTCTGGCCAGCGTCACCTACCACTGCACACCAAGTGACTCCCGTCTCTCCGGACTGATAAGTCTAGTCACTTCCCATCCTGTACAAGTATGCTAATGTGCTAGAGCTACCTGGTGGTCCTGCAACTTATAATAATGGAAGCACCCAGTATGAGCCTAATTTACCATTACCCCTGTAGTTGATTATATCAGAGAACTAATTACCTGTTATAATCATAAAATAGCATATTAAGTTAAATATTGACAGTTTCAGTCAACAATTGAATTAAGGTGATCATTATTTTCACCACCCCATCACTGTATCAGAGATTGCATGACATTGTACCGTATTTAAGTCAGTTCACGTGTTGCTTATTATTAATAACCAGCATTATTATTGTTATTAATCTAGTTATTTTCAAATGGGTGTAGTTACTGTGGCCCTTGTACTGGAAGTCAGACCTTGACACCAAGCTAGTACCTCAGTCTGTATGAGCACCAGGACTTGCAACTATTGATGGTAGGCCTATTATGTGTAGGCATCTCACTCTACTGGACTTTTTAGTACAGACTTTGGCCCCTTAGTATTTAAATGGGTATGTTAAAATAATAAAAAAATATTTATTTCTTTGCAAAGGTTACAATGTGTGTTTACATATCATAATACGACTGAGCAAAGAAAGCCACTATCATGCCGAGGCATTTCGGGCAATGTTTCGGGCAATGTTTCACTTGCCCATTACCCAAATGTGCCTATTGTTTCCTAGGCAATCAGATTTCACTGTTCATTCATTTAGTCTACCAGAGTATGATAGTTCCCTGTGTAAACTGATCCTTCGAACACCTACCAGTACAGGCTGTAGACACAGTCTAGGGCCATACTAGCAACCCCTAGGCAGCTTTATGGGGGCCCTGTGAGAACAGTCCCCTGGAATTGGATGTCTCGTGGCTCGGTTGGCAACGCACTTAGCTCACATACTGAGTGTCCATGGTTCGATCCCCGGCATGAGTTGAAATGTTGGGAATATTTCCTTACACCTGCTGTCTCTGTTCACCTAGCAGTAAGTAGGTCCCTGAGTGTTAGTCAATTGTTATGGGTGGCATCCTGGGGGGGGTGGTAGTATACCTCAGACAGGGCTGGGTTTGGAAATGAACTGAGATAGGATAACAGTTCTTAGCCTGTAAAATTGATTCGTGCTAGTCAAGACTCCCATTATAGGTGAAGAAATAATTGTTAACTGCTGAGGTAATTTTAAAAAACTAATTTTTAAATTATATCATTCTACAAAATAAAATAAAAATACGGGGGAAAAACGCAAAATAAAACGTGTAGCCACAACACCAATGGCCGCTCTTCTCCCTACACGCCATAAGTCGACCAGGAAATATCCCCACCACTACCACCCAAAATATCCCCCCAACCCAACCCAACGGTTCTTTCACTGACAAACCATTTCCACGGAAACCCGCCGTTTCAATTTTCTCTTGTCTCTTATTTTTGAGAAATATGCAAACAGACGCGACCCTACCAGAGAGAGAGCGTATGTCCACATAACTTCACGGAAATTCCCCACCGCATTCTGTGAGCTCCAAAGGGTAAGTTTTTTTAACTTAACGAAATTGGATATATCAGCGTTGCTTCCCGAGTCAATATGATAGTTACGTTGTGGGAATACTGTCAGTGTGACACAGGTGTGATAGTTACGTTGTGGGAATACTGTCAGTGTGACGCAGGTGTGATAGTTACGTTGTGGGAATACTGTCAGTGTGACGCAGGTGTGATAGTTACATTGTGGGAATACTGTCAGTGTGACGCAGGTGTGATAGTTACATTGTGGGAATACTGTCAGTGTGACGCAGGTGATAGTTACATTGTGGGAATACTGTCAGTGTGACGCAGGTGTGATAGTTACATTGTGGGAATACTGTCAGTGTGACGCAGGTGTGATAGTTACATTGTGGGAATACTGTCAGTGTGACGCAGGTGTGATAGTTACATTGAGGGAATACTGTCAGTGTGACGCAGGTGTGATAGTTACATTGTGGGAATACTGTCAGTGTGACGCAGGTGTGATAGTTACATTGTGGGAATACTGTCAGTGTGACGCAGGTGTGATAGTTGTGGGTCTAAATGATAGTGTGAAAATAGACAGTATGCCGCTACCCAATTCTATATAAGAGTCATATTGTGGGATTATATGATACTTAAATAAAGGAAACAAAAACAGGAGAATAAGAGAGCGACGGGTAAACTTGGGAAAAATGAGAAAGAAGCTATAAACACGAGAGGAAAATGTTAGATAACTGGAAGAATACAGTGAAAAATGAGAATAAGGGAGAGATGAAATATGGTAAGAAAAGATGAAAGCTAGTGAAAAAAAAGGGGAAGGAGAAGAGTAGTAAGAGCAAAAACAAAAGGGTTATGAAAATGAAGATGGGCAAAGAGATGGGGTGGAAGAGGGACCGAAATGTAGGATGGAGGGGCACAGAGAGAGTGGAAGGGGTAAGGAGAGACGGAGATCAGGAAGAACCGTACATACCTCTGGTAGACCTGTGACCACTTTCGAGGGTTTTTCTACCCTCGCAGCCCGGCCTAAGGCCAAGGCTTTTCTGTTGATAGCCCATTCAACCAGCCTGTTGGTGTTAACGGCCCAATGACCCATACATGGTTGATGTGGCACTTCGCTGAGGTAGTAGTCCAGATTCCCTTTGAAAACTTCTACATTTATTCCGGCAATATTTCTGACACACGCTGGTAGAAGTATGAATAATTTTCGGGGTGACAGATGCTGACAGTGTTTTCTTATCTTGTCTCTGGTGCTCCTGGTTTTCACTACGTCTATTCTACACTTCCTCCCATATCTCACTCCAGTACGTTGTTATCGAAGTGAGTACATTTGGGACCAGGTCCCCAAGTTTCTTTCATGCATATATTATCAGGTTCCTCTCTCTCTTCTTTACTCCGGAGAGTACATGTTCACTGGGGAAGCTAGGAATATACCGTATATCATAAAATGACAGAGAAAGGAGGGAGATCCTCGTGCTGCCGACAACGGATAAATAAGCCAATGAGAGTAGCTTTGTTGTTGCTATATAAACAAATGTACGTCAGGAACACTGTCCTAAAACGAATCCACCCTGATGTAGTAGCCAGGCATAGGCTTTGTTACAAGCGTTTCTGTCAGTTTGGCATATACAATACACAGACGATGATCAAACTAAATTCATAGTGTGTAGTCAGCCTAGTGGTCACTTTCTTGCTAGACTGTCCATTCATTAAGGAATATAAAGACACAGTATAATAACCTAGAAAGATACAGTTTAATAATATGTGTTAAGTATCTTAAATACGATACCAAATATTTCAAACAAATATCCTAAATTTGTTTGTAACAGAAGAAACATAAATTGCAAATATAAATCCAGATGTACTCCTGTTAACCCTTACGGGCCCTACTTCCTAGACGATTTATGTATACATATATCCTTGCGCTGCCGTCACAAAAATGGATACGAGGAGTAAAATCTAATCTTTATTCAGTTTTTCCATGCACTGCTGTGGGCTAAAAATACTCAGGACAGTTAAGTTTCCCAAGGAATATCTGCGAGTTCTTGGTTTATTTTGTCCCAGCCAATTCTCTGATCGTAGAAGTTAAACTTATGAGTATCTCTTCACGTTAGCTATTTCTTAGGGTTTCTACGCATGTATTTATTTTTCTCTATATTTCAGTGAGGATATACCTTTACCTTTGATGAGTTCCAAGAGTGTTTCTACTCAAGGAACCCGGCCATGTGCCAGGCTCGTCTAGTGCTTACCTGGTCAACCAGGCTATTGGTGTTGGTGGCCTGCTACCCCACATATCTATCACAGCCTGGCTGATCTGGCACCTGGTGAAGATACTTGTCCAGTTTCCTCTTGTAGACTTCTACACTTGCCACAACAGTGTTTCTGATATACTCTGGTAAGACGTAGAGGAACAGATCAAAGTATATTTTGTTGAAGATTATTACGCTCCCGATTAGTTGTTCACTGTTCATCAAGGTCAAGTCATAGTGTATTTCTAGTGGGGTCTGTTATCTGTTCAAAGCAAACTTTTCAGACGCCCAATAGTTCACAGGTACATGTCCCTCGTATAGGTGTGTCAGGAGCCTACATATACAGTCAACATGTTAAGATACTGGCTAAACATTAGTAGGCGGAAGATCGAGCCTCCACTGCTCCTTGCACTGAATATGAATAACCCATACGAGTTTACCGCTTAATATAGACCCACATTTGTTTTTAAACCTCGAATGTTGTTAGTACCTCTGGTACTAAATTAATAAAATGGTAATGAGAAAATGTGAGTGATGAACCAGTGAAATGAGAGAAGAGTGATCGTGAGGAATAAAGGAAGACGAAACAAACAAGAGAGAGAGAGAGAGTGTGTGTGTGTGTGTGTGTGTGTGTGTGTGTGAGAGAGAGAGAGAGAGAGAGAGAGAGAGAGAGAGAGAGAGAGAGAGAGAGAGAGAGAGAGAGAGAGAGAGAGAGAGAGAGAAAGATGGGGGGAAAAGAGAAAAGGCAGACGAGAGGGTGATAATTGCTATAATTACACTGCTCACAAGTCATGCATAAATTTACACACTACATAAAAAATCTCTCTCTCTCTCCCTCTCTCTGTCTATCTCTCTCTTTCTCTACTTCCTCATTATTTTATCACTATTATTAGATATACAGACACCGTTTACGCAACACTCGAGTATTTTAAGCAGTTACCAGAGTTTTCTTAGAGAAGCCATGACTACAGAGAGTGAGGGTGCACACAGATAAGGGAGAGAGAGTCTAGCTTGCTCACTGCAGTAATTAATACATGTGGCTGGTGATGGTGAGGCATGGCGGAAACTTCCCTGAGATATGTGTACTCTGAATTTCTCTCTCTCTCTCTCTCTCTCTCTCTCTCTCTCTCTCTCTCAGCAAGGACCCAGTCCTTGGCGATGCTGCCAAAATTGAACTACTAATCTCCTTAGAAAGAGCCACAACCATATTTCAAGTAGACGAGTAGCTATTGTTAGTTGCTCCACTCAGGGTATTGTGTCAGCCATGGCTCTCAACACTGGTATGGTGCTCACATTGTCTGCCACAACCACAACCACCACCACCGCCACTATCACTGGAGGGATGCTAGAAAATGTCTTCGCAGAGAGCGCTTGATCAATGCAATAGTTTAAAAGAATTATTGATACTATAATTGGAATTTATAAAAAATATATGAACAAATTACTGAGACGGGACACTACGCTCCTGGAGCGCACACACACACACACACACAGAGGCAAGGTACTCTGGTGAGTCAAAGAATATCTTATGGAAAGGAAGCAAGGAGTGACTGTCAGGAAAGAAAGGTCAGAATGGGGAAGACTAACTAGTGTCGTTCCGTAAGGAAAAGTATCACTAGTCGGACCAGTGCTGTTTCCAGTTCACGTGAATGACATTCCAGACGAGACTGATTCACATGTATCCCTGTTTGGTGATGTAAAACTAATGTGGAGAATAAAAACAAATGAGGACTAAGTAGGCTTCACAGGGATCTGGACACATTGCAAGAGTGGTTGATTGAATGCAAGGTCATGAAGATTGGGGAAAGCGTAAGAAGACTGGAAACGGGGAACAGAATAGGGAAAAACAGAGGCTGCAGACTTCACTCAATGAGAAAGACTTAAGGGTGAGCATAGTGCCCAGTATATCACCTGAGGCTCACATCAGCTGAATAACCTCTGCAGCCAATCAATGCTGGTCTGGTAAATCTAAAAGTAGCCTTGAGGAATCTCAAAAAAGGGTCACAAGTTTGGCCCATCTTGGAGTATGCAGAATCAATATGGAACCCGTGCCTGAAAAAAATGTTAAGAAATTGGAGAAAGTGCTTAAGTACGCGACCAGGCGTGTTCCCGAGCTATGAGGAGAGGCTAATGGAATTGGACCTAACCACACTGGAAGAACCAGAGAAGACATTATAACATAGAAAATGTTCAGAGGAATTGATAAGGTAGACAGAGATAAGCTGTTTAAGAGGCGAGAATCTGAAACTAGGTGATACCATTGAAAGCTTGTCAAAGATAAGTCACAGGGATGTTAGGAAGTATTTCTTCAGTCCGAGTGGTCGGGAAGTGGAAAGATGTTGATGAAGAAGTGGTGGAGGAAGATTTCATACATAGTTTTAAGAGCAAGTACAACAGAGCCCACGAAGCCTAAGAGGGAGTGAATCCGGAGTGGAAAGTTATGAGACAGGACCAAGATTTGAAAATCGACCCCCTGCAACCACAAATAGGTAAGTACAAGCGAACGAACGAACACACACACACACACACGTTTTTCTCACCCTGTCCATTTCTTCTCTTTCCCTCTTCAACTCTTGTTCTATTCATAACTGGGCCCCTCTGTTCATTTCTCCTACCTTGTCTCCTCTCCCTGCTTCTACTCTTTGCCTGCTCTCCCTGCTTCTCTTCTTCCAACCCTTACAGAAACCTTTCTCTCCTCCATTTTCCCCTTGTCTCGTTCCCATCTTTCCCTTCTCTCCTCCCCACCACAGCCCCCACACACACGCTTGGCTTCGCTGGGAATACATAAACGGTAAAAGTTTGATGGCTTTATAATTGGTGCCTGGGTGATGTGTTGGTGCCTGGGTGATGTGTTGGTGCCTGGGTGATGTGTTGTTGCCTGGGTGATGTGTTGGTGCCTGGGTGATGTATTGGTGCCTGGGTGATGTGTTGGTGCCTGGGTGATGTGTTGGTGCCTGGGTGATGTGTTGGTGCCTGGGTGATGTGTTGGTGCCTGGGTGATGTGTTGGTGCCTGGGTGATGTGTTGTTGCCTGGGTGATGTGTTGGTGCCTGGGTGATGTGTTGGTGCCTGGGTGATGTGTTGGTGCCTGGGTGATGTGTTGGTGCCTGGGTGATGTGTTGGTGCCTGGGTGATGTGTTGGTGCCTGGGTGATGTATTGGTGCCTGGGTGATGTGTTGGTGCCTGGGTGATGTATTGGTGCCTGGGTGATGTGTTGGTATAACGCCGCTTAGTTGGCGTTTCTTGGAGGCGTGGTTGAAATGATAAGGCTTCGGAGGCTTCTTACTTTATTTGTAATAAAGGTGCGGGTAACAGGCTGCGTGTCTGTGGCCATGGCCAAGGGCCATGCCCCGTGCGAGAGGGAGAGGAGTAGGCCTATTGACTGGGCGCCAAGTGAGAGTGGGCCAGGGCGGGTCTGGTAGACGTGGGTACGCCTACCAGGCTTGCCCTCTGGCGGAATACTATGGAAACTAGCATGGCACGAAATATGAACTCAGCTGGCAGACAGCATGGCTGTCTATGCAGACAGTCAGGCTGTCTACATCGCTCGGTCACGCTACCCATGGTCGACCCGACCATGAATGGCATTAAAAAAACTAGGGTCTCTCTCTCGCAAGAACAGGTCACAGAACACGAAAGAAAAATACATATATACATAAACATATGGACATAGAAAAAAAAACTTCCTCCAGAGAGGGAAGAAAAAAGCGGTGTGCTTCGTGGTGTAAGGCAGTGAGCGTCGATGCAGCACTGCACGCCTTCCTGCGTCTGGACACATACTGCAACACGGGAGACATGAGCTGTGGCGTAACAGGGTACGGTCTCCTCTGGGAGTGAAGCAGACATCGTAGTAGTCGCTGCAGGGTCACTCAACCTGGGGCACAACTGCTGGTGCCCTCGAGTGAGGCGTCGTCAGTAGTCGCAACAGGACAGGACTGGCAAGCGACTCAGGAGGACATTCCTCGACTGGTACTGTCGCTGGAGCTGTCGCTGCTGGCGAGTGTGGAGTGAGTCGTGACAGGGACGACTCAGCGAAACATCTGGAGGTCGTAACAGCATACACCATACTGCAGTGAGTGGGCTAGCAGTCAAAGTGACATCATCTTTGTGCAGGCTGCTCACTGAAGCTGTGACACGAGGCTGACAGTCGCCTGCCAACAGGCTTAACTGCGGCTTGGCGAGTGACATCTCTCGACAGTAGAAGTTACAGCAGAGGGCAGTGTAAGCGTCCCCAGACTGGTCATCTGCAATAACTGGACTGACGGTCTTGGAGGTGAAGTGGAACGGTCTCGATGGGAGAATCGTCGCGGGTACGATTCAGCAAAGGCATCTACGAGCGGCGAACAATAAGAGCTTTCTGTACAGGGCACTCGGACGCTCGTAACTGACGCCTGGACTGACAAATGTCAGCTGTCAAGCGCGCGGGGCGCGGGTCACACACTGGGTGACAAAGTAACACACAGGTGCTACATAGGACACACGAGAAACTGCACACATACTACACATGTGGTACAACATGGCTTACTAGCAAATGACGGTTTTCTGTATAAAAATCGTCAATAAGCAATACTCGAACATGTGAGAACACTGACTGAGAGGAATAATGAACACTCGACTTATATCTTCTCTCAAACTTCTCGACAAATAATGAAAATAAAATGCACACGGTGAAACTACAGCACTCGGGACATCATATGGGTGATGTAAGGCGTGACATCGCGAGTGATGTCAGCAGACGTCGCGAGGAACGTCAGGCAACATCGTGGGTGACGTCGCGAGGTGACGTTCTGGAGTGACATGATGATGGATGTCATGGGGCGACATCGCGAAGTGACATCAGTGGAGTGACGTCGTGGAGTCGGCAGCATCGTGACGTCAGCAGCATGGTGGTGACGTCATGGGTTGATGTAGGCGCAGACCAGTGTGGCTTGCTGATCTGGCTTACCCACATGGCGTGCTGATCACGTGGCTTGGTCACACGTGGCTTCGAGTGGCCTCGACACTCGGATACACAGTTCTGGCGAGAATTCACAAGGAAATTCACAGAAAACAGCATAGAGGGAGTGGGCAGTGAGTGGTGTATGGTGTGTGGCGGCGTACACTAGGGCGGGTGTGTATGGTGAGAGACAGGGCCGCGGGCCTACCTCCCTCACCCACAACACACGAGACGCTCACACTGGGAAATCACCACAAACTCACCTCTGAAGTGCTGAAATAGTTGTGCTGAGCTGAACAACAACAGCAGAACATGCTGGCAAGGCTGAGCACGTGACTGAGAAACAGCATGGGACGCTGTGGCGTGAAGTCAGTGACGCCATTTCTCGGAGAATTAGACAAATTTCGGCCTGAATCCTGCTTGTACCTGTGTCTGGATGCTGAGATTTGCAGACACGACATCAGGATAACTCGTTGAGAGACGGATGCTTCTTGTGTAGGCTGATGAATTGAAAGACAAACTTCATTCCTCTTCCTCCCCTCGCGGGCAACATCAGCTGCGAGGCACCACTGTCACCATTTATAACGCCGCTTAGTTGGCGTTTCTTGGAGGCGTGGTTGAAATGATAAGGCTTCGGAGGCTTCTTACTTTATTTGTAATAAAGGTGCGGGTAACAGGCTGCGTGTCTGTGGCCATGGCCAAGGGCCATGCCCCGTGCGAGAGGGAGAGGAGTAGGCCTATTGACTGAGTGAAGTCTGGGCGCCAAGTGAGAGTGGGCCAGGGCGGGTCTGGTAGACGTGGGTACGCCTACCAGGCTTGCCCTCTGGCGGAATACTATGGAAACTAGCATGGCACGAAATATGAACTCAGCTGGCAGACAGCATGGCTGTCTATGCAGACAGTCAGGCTGTCTACATCGCTCGGTCACGCTACCCATGGTCGACCCGACCATGAATGGCATTAAAAACTAGGGTCTCTCTCGCAAGAACAGGTCACAGAACACGAAAGAAAATACATATATACATAAACATATGGACATAGAAAAAAAAACTTCCTCCAGAGAGGGAAGAAAAAAGCGGTGTGCTTCGTGGTGTAAGGCAGTGAGCGTCGATGCAGCACTGCACGCCTTCCTGCGTCTGGACACATACTGCAACACGGGAGACATGAGCTGTGGCGTAACAGGGTACGGTCTCCTCTGGGAGGTGAAGCAGACATCGTAGTAGTCGCTGCAGGGGTCACTCAACCTGGGGCACAACTGCTGGTGCCCTCGAGTGAGGCGTCGTCAGTAGTCGCAACAGGACAGGACTGGCAAGCGACTCAGGAGGACATTCCTCGACTGGTACTGTCGCTGGAGCTGTCGCTGCTGGCGAGTGTGGAGTGAGTCGTGACAGGGACGACTCAGCGAAACATCTGGAGGTCGTAACAGCATACACCATACTGCAGTGAGTGGGCTAGCAGTCAAAGTGACATCATCTTTGTGCAGGCTGCTCACTGAAGCTGTGACACGAGGCTGACAGTCGCCTGCCAACAGGCTTAACTGCGGCTTGGCGAGTGACATCTCTCGACAGTAGAAGTTACAGCAGAGGGCAGTGTAAGCGTCCCCAGACTGGTCATCTGCAATAACTGGACTGACGGTCTTGGAGGTGAAGTGGAACGGTCTCGATGGGAGAATCGTCGCGGGTACGATTCAGCAAAGGCATCTACGAGCGGCGAACAATAAGAGCTTTCTGTACAGGGCACTCGGACGCTCGTAACTGACGCCTGGACTGACAAATGTCAGCTGTCAAGCGCGCGGGGCGCGGGTCACACACTGGGTGACAAAGTAACACACAGGTGCTACATAGGACACACGAGAAACTGCACACATACTACACATGTGGTACAACATGGCTTACTAGCAAATGACGGTTTTCTGTATAAAAATCGTCAATAAGCAATACTCGAACATGTGAGAACACTGACTGAGAGGAATAATGAACACTCGACTTATATCTTCTCTCAAACTTCTCGACAAATAATGAAAATAAAATGCACACGGTGAAACTACAGCACTCGGGACATCATATGGGTGATGTAAGGCGTGACATCGCGAGTGATGTCAGCAGACGTCGCGAGGAACGTCAGGCAACATCGTGGGTGACGTCGCGAGGTGACGTTCTGGAGTGACATGATGATGGATGTCATGGGGCGACATCGCGAAGTGACATCAGTGGAGTGACGTCGTGGAGTCGGCAGCATCGTGACGTCAGCAGCATGGTGGTGACGTCATGGGTTGATGTAGGCGCAGACCAGTGTGGCTTGCTGATCTGGCTTACCCACATGGCGTCTGATCACGTGGCTTGGTCACACGTGGCTTCGAGGGCCTGACACTCGGATACACAGTTCTGGCGAGAATTCACAAGGAAATTCACAGAAAACAGCATAGAGGGAGGGGCAGTGAGTGGTGTATGGTGTGTGGCGGCGTACACTAGGCGGGTGTGTATGGTGAGAGACAGGGCCGGGCCTACCTCCTCACCCACAACACACGAGACGCTCACACTGGGAAATCACCACAAACTCACCTCTGAAGTGCTGAAATAGTTGTGCTGAGCTGAACAACAACAGCAGAACATGCTGGCAAGGCTGAGCACGTGACTGAGAAACAGCATGGGACGCTGTGGCGTGAAGTCAGTGACGCCATTTCTCGGAGAATTAGACAAATTTCGGCCTGAATCCTGCTTGTACCTGTGTCTGGATGCTGAGATTTGCAGACACGACATCAGGATAACTCGTTGAGAGACGGATGCTTCTTGTGTAGGCTGATGAATTGAAAGACAAACTTCATTCCTCTTCCTCCCCTCGCGGGCAACATCAGCTGCGAGGCACCACTGTCACCATTTATAACGCCGCTTAGTTGGCGTTTCTTGGAGGCGTGGTTGAAATGATAAGGCTTCGGAGGCTTCTTACTTTATTTGTAATAAAGGTGCGGGTAACAGGCTGCGTGTCTGTGGCCATGGCCAAGGGCCATGCCCCGTGCGAGAGGGAGAGGAGTAGGCCTATTGACTGAGTGAAGTCTGGGCGCCAAGTGAGAGTGGGCCAGGGCGGGTCTGGTAGACGTGGGTACGCCTACCAGGCTTGCCCTCTGGCGGAATACTATGGAAACTAGCATGGCACGAAATATGAACTCAGCTGGCAGACAGCATGGCTGTCTATGCAGACAGTCAGGCTGTCTACATTGGTGCCTAGGTGATGTGTTGGTGCCTGGGTGATGTGTTGGTGCCTGGGTGATGTGTTGGTGCCTGAGTGATGTGTTGGTGCCTGGGTGATGTGTTGGTGCCTGGGTGATGTATTGGTGCCTGGGTGATGTGTTGGTGCCTGGGTGATGTGTTGGTGCCTGGGTGATGTATTGGTGCCTGGGTGATGTGTTGGTGCCTGGGTGATGTGTTGGTGCCTGGGTGATGTGTTGGTGCCTGGGTGATGTATTGGTGCCTGAGTGATGTGTTGGTGCCTGGGTGATGTGTTGGTGCCTGAGTGATGTGTTGGTGCCTGGGTGATGTGTTGGTGCCTGGGTGATGTGTTGGTGCCTGGGTGATGTGTTGGTGCCTGGGTGATGTGTTGGTGCCTGGGTGATGTGTTGGTGCCTGGGTGATGTGTTGGTGCCTGGGTGATGTGTTGGTGCCTGGGTGATGTGTTGGTGCCTGAGTGATGTGTTGGTGCCTGGGTGATGTGTTTGTGCCTGGGTGATGTGTTGGTGCCTGAGTGATGTATTGGTGCCTGGGTGATGTGTTGGTCCCTGAGTGATGTGTTGGTGCCTGGGTGATGTGTTGGTGCCTGAGTGATGTGTTGGTGCCTGGGTGATGTGTTGGTGCCTGGGTGATATGTAGGTGCCTGGGTGATGTTCCCCTCCAGCAGACAGGCGTTACCTTCAGTAGAGAGGTGTCACCTTCAGTAGAGAGGTGTCACCTTCAGTAGACAAGTGTCACCTTCACCTTCAGTAGAGAGGTGTCACCTTCAGTAGAGTGGTGTCACCTTCAGTAGAGAGGTGTCACCTTCAGTAGACAGATGTAAACTTCAGCAGACAGGTGTTGTATGTGTTGCAGTTGCAGGCAGTAGGTGCGATGTTCACTTTACCATTACGGAGTTATAAACTCTGTGTTTTATTCAGACGAGAGTATTGTCATGGACTCATTAATAAGTGGAGCTTTGTGATGGCCAGAGTAATATGTTGCTCATAACAACTTCATTGTTGCTCTCAACAATAACACTTTTACAGATGGGTATTGTTGATTCTGGGTGCGCACCTCTCTTTCAATCTCAGTCTCCTCTCTGTTGACTACCACTTGCTAGTTCCATAGGTCACTGCCCCCCATGGTTGGGTCCCAGAGCCGGCCCTCCTGGTTGCTGGCCTGAACAGACTATTGGCCCTAGCAGTGAGCAGTCGAACGTAAACGCCAGGTTCATCAGGAAGTGTCTGGATGAACTCGTTAAGTTCCCTCTTTAAGACAGGTAGGGGTTTAATGAATGAGACCATCTTGTCGGTATTATATAACTTTCATGTAAATAAACCACGAATCTGCTGCCAATTCCCTTTATACATGAAAAAGTGGTACTGAAAAGTCTTGGTCCCTTTACATTTAGTAAGTTATCTATAAATGTAATTGTTGCACCCCCGGTTATTTAATGCACCGTCTAAGAAGCCTCTAGTCATTGTAGGGAGTAATTTCAGTAGGCAGATTTGGATCCAGCTCTCCCCACTACTTTTCAGGTATAGATTATGATGCATCTCTCTCGCCTGCGTTCCTACTAGTATAGTCTGAGAGAATTTAGACGTTGCCAATACCTAAACTGTTTGAAGTGATAAGGGCAGTGAAAGTTCTCTTGTTATCCAACTTTGTAAAAAAATCCTTGCAGTAGTAAAAGTAACAATATTGTGAACTTGGGATTTAAGACCTTCTAACATTGATACCCTCAAGTGTGTTTTATACTCCCTTCCAGTTTTTATTGTTTTTTTCCAAAGCGAAGTAACTGAAATTGGTTTTGTTTACACACAATATTGCTTTCCGTAGCTCACTGGAAGACCTGTTTTATACTGGCTGGGAGAGTTGAAGTATTGATATGGTGCTCTTATTTGTGTCTGTGTCAGGTATGATAATGAGAAAGGTAACTGAGGCACTCGAGTACTGTGCCCTTGTGAAACAAGCGTTTTTACTGTGGAGGTCTCTTCCCACATTTCTTCCTTTTCTTTGTTCCTATCGCAGGCGTCTACCCAGCCTCCTGCTTCACGTGGCTCCAGGTACGTGTGATGAGGATAATAACACTCGTCCCTTTCGCCCTACGCCAACAAAATTCACAAGCGCGACTATGGTTCCGTGATTTCTCCTCAGCGCGGAGGAAATTCTGAATACTTCATCCATTATTATCAAAGGTAGACGAACATGCTGGGAATTCTCGGTGTCCGGGAGAGCGTACGGTGCCACTTTTGTAGATAGTTCACAAGGGTGAGACTCTGATGCCTGGAAATGAAGGCTCAGTTCTCCCTCTGTTGGTGTCACACACACACACGGCGCGCACAGTGAAAACCGAGGGACAAAATAGTAGCAACAGTGAACCTACAACGCACCAATAAATATTAGGAGACTAAGGGAATAATATGAGGGCAACGATCAACAATATTTTACACCATAGCGGGTGCAGCAAGGAGAGTCCACACGGCCATAACAAAGCTACTAATATCCTCATATCAAAGGTGTAATACTGACGAGGTAATGGATAAGTCACATATGCGACATCTAGTATCTTTACTGAGAAATGTTTTGCCTACCTGGGGCTTTCTCAATCTAATTAGAATGATAAAGCCCCAGGTGAGCGAAACGTCTCTCAATAAAGATACCCGGGTGATGCAGCACGTCTTATTCATCAAGACTACTAATCATGGGAAATTTCAACCAGAAAGAAATAACTGGGAGAATTGGGACACACATGTGGAATCAGAGAGAGAGAGAAGGGATGAGGTAGATAGTGCAAAATATCGTCATTGAAAAAATGAAGGGAGTAATGAGTACACTAAGAGACAACTCAACATGTGTGGCTCTTCAACACCTCTTCATGCACAAGGCAAATTACCACCAGGCCCCTAGTTGCCTTCAAAAGGGAAAAATGGTAAGTTTAGAGGGAGTGTTTTTGAAAAAACGCTGCCTCTAAATGTGTTTGCTTGGACTTCATCCTCTTTTCTGCAACACTGTAAGCTCCTGATGATGTGTTGATTGCAACACGAAAGGCTTAGAGTTATCACTCAACTCCCCCCGTGGTTGTATCGCTTGTTCGCAATTTTTTTGCATAATACATTGGCATGTATGCGGCCAGCGCCAACACCCTGCTCAATAAGGCCAGGAACCGGGAGGCCCAGGGACAGGGTCGCCGAGTCGATGGCCTCCGAAACCGTCTATAGATAATCTACCATCAGTGCATCTGGTATAGGTGAGACGAAATGTGAGATGCCTGTGTGGTAGCGAGCAAATAGTACTGAATCTGGAATATCTTGTGGAAGTAAACACAGCAGGTGGGGGATGGGATAGACCAGATTTCAGAAGAGGAAACTTTGAAGGAGTGAGACAATACCTGAATGCAGTACAGTGGGAAAGAGAACTTGAAGGAAAGTCAACGAATTAGCTGATTCTTGGGAAAGGGAACCTGAAGGAAAGTCAACGAATTAGATGATTCTTGAAGGATGTTTTCGAGGTATCCATGCCCATGCAGACGGTCCCAGACCAGGTCTCCTGATCAACCAGGCTGTTATTGCTTGCCGCACGCAGTCCAACGTACAAGCCACAGCCCAGCTGGTGAGGAACTAGTTTGAGGAACCTGTCAAGTTTCTCTTCAAGACAGCCAGAAATTTACTGGTAACTCCCCTTACGCACGGAGGAGGACATTGAAAAAAGGTAGGTGAAAAAAGATCAGTGAACTCTGATACTTATCGAGTACCTTGCTAGAAAATACTGAGAGGACGAGGAGAACCTCGTATCCAAAAGAACAGGAAAAGTTAAGAGAGCCCGTGGTTCAATCACAGATGCACAGAAGAAAAACAAAAGTGCAAGAGATTGGAAAAACTATAAAAAGCGAAGGACAGAAGAAAACAGAGAAGTAAGAAGAAGAGTAAAAAACAAATGTCTTTATACCGCCTCGTTGCCCCGCTCATCACCACCAACACCTTTGCTACCTCAGGTGCAAGCATATGCAGGGTTTGGAGGTGATGACAGTATTAGTTACAGTGGCAGTGGTTAATACTGATGGTTGCAGTAATATTGGTAGTGATGGTGGTGGAGGCTGTCGCTTCTGGTGAAGCTCATTCAAAGAAACAGAGAGGAGGGGGGGGCTGCCTTTGATTTGGAATCGAAGGATTTATGGAGGTTGTTTTTGCTTCAAGAAGGCAAGGCGAGGGAAGGAAGACGGGAAGAAGGGAACACAGGACGAGACGCGGGAAGGAAGACGTAGCGGGCGGGAGAGTGATTTGTAGGCACTTACCAGTGAGACCATACGTCTCTGGCTGACCCTACCAGTGTGGTCTTGACATCCAGGTCTGGGATATACATCAGAGATACAACTGGTCTTTTCTCCTCTCCTCACATCCAGGTCTGGGATATCCAGGTCTGGGATATACATCAGGGATACAACTGGTCTTTCCTCTCCTCACATCCAGGTCTGGGATATACATCAGGGATACAACTGGTCTTTCCTCTCCTCACATCCAGGTCTGGGATATACATCAGGGATACAACTGGTCTTTCCTCTCCTCACATCCAGGTCAGGGATATACATCAGGGATACAACTGGTCTTTCCTCTCCTCACATCCAGGTCTGGGATATACATCAGGGATACAACTGGTCTTTCCTCTCCTCACATCCAGGTCTGGGATATACATCAGGGATACAACTGGTCTTTCCTCTCCTCACATCCAGGTCTGGAATATACATCAGGGATACAACTGGTCTTTCCTCTCCTCACATCCAGGTCTGGGATATACATCAGGGATACAACTGGTCTTTCCTCTCCTCACATCCAGGTCATGGGATATACATCAGGGATACAACTGGTCTTTTCTCTCCTCACATCCAGGTCTGGGATATACATCAGGGATACAACTGGTCTTTCCTCTCCTCACATCCAGGTCTGGGATATACATCAGGGATACAACTGGTCTTTCCTCTCCTCACATCCAGGTCTGGGATATACATCAGGGATACAACTGGTCTTTCCTCTCCTCACATCCAGGTCTGGGATATACATCAGGGATACAACTGGTCTTTCCTCTCCTCACATCCAGGTCTGGGATATACATCAGGGATACAACTGGTCTTTTCTCTCGTCTTAGTCTCCACTTTCACGTCTTGATTGCCCCTTTACTTTCTAATACGAACACGGATACATAAACATACACTAATACAAATCTCCAAACAAGAAACTATTATGTGCAATAAGTGTGTATATCGGTGGAGGCTCGAACCTCCATCCCAGGAGTAGCAGGTCACACACACACAAATATAGGAGTTACAATGGATCTATATACGGCCCCACTGGGTATACTTATGTTGAGGGCAGACACACATGTGGCAATAGAAGCCTTCATTGCTAAAACGTTTCGCTCTAATAAGACGCTCTTCTCAAACCAAACACTGGACTCCTTAAAAAACAAAACCAATTATTTTTTCCCTGATGAATTCTAAACATTTATAAATAAACTATAACCCCCCCCCAAAAAAAAAAAATAAAAAAAATAAAAAAAATAAAGAGAATTCGCATTTTTATGGCATTTTTTTTACCAGCAATAAAAATTTCAACCTGGAATTTACCTGGAGCGGGTTTCGGGGGTCAACGCCCCCGCGGCTCGGTCTGAGACCAGACCTCATGGTGGATTAGGGTCTGATCAACTAGGCTGTTACTGCTGGCCGCACGCAAACTGACGTACGAACCACAGCCCGGTAGTTATATATTGTGTGTCAGAGTCATGCATGCTACACATTACTTCACGTGATGACGTGTACTTCCATGCCACAGTCATGCACACCAGTGATCAATCAAACACTGGATTACCGGTGCTGGATACCAGTGATTAAGCAAACACTAGCGTACTAGTGCTGGATATCAGTGATTAATTAACCACTGGCTTCCCGGTGCTGAATATCAGTGATTAATTAAACCACCACCGGGGTACCCGTACGGGGTGTCACCAATTTGCAGTTCATAGGACACAATGTCATTTTATCTCATTATATTATTATATCTATTATTATTATTATTATTATTATTATTATTATTATTATTATTATTATTATTATTATTATTATTATCCCCCTCAAAGGCCGTGACGCAAAAAAAACGCTAACCATCATTCATCTATAAGTGCCTTTCCAAAAGTGTGCTGACATCACAATTCCAATTATTATTATTATTATTATTATTATTATTATATGGGCTAAAACAGTGCAGGTCATACAGAGCCTGATGAATGGGAGTTAATGAGGGATGTAATCCCTGGATCAAGAGCTCTTCCCCAGCAACAAGAGACAATCGTTGAAGAATATATTTCATCCTAGTCTTAACCACAGTTCCACTAACTAGTGTTAGCTAAGTGACGACCACCGACCGTCTCCTCTGGTCTCTTCTGATGATGATAGGTTTAGCGTTTCTTTTTTATTATAATAATAATAATTCTGATGATGATGTCGGTGAGTGTAACTACTACCCGCGCGGGTATTGTGTATGTGCGCGTATCGATGAATTTCCAGGGTTGAATAATCTGATTTATACATAATTTGTGCGTTTCCGACCGGTGAATTATTCAGAGGTAAAAAAACTATATATAACATTGTGTGCTGGTAAACAGCTTAAATGTATTCTCTCTCTCTCTCTCTCTCTCTCTCTCTCTCTCTCTCTCTCTCTCTCTCTCTCTCTCTCTCTCTTTTATTAATTACTCTTTCATTTCTTCACTTTCCTTTCCCTCTGTTTTTGTTTGTAAACTCATTCTTTCCCTTCATCCTCCTTCAGTTCTCCCCACCTCTACTTTCTTCACTACCCTTCCTCCCCCTCCTGCAACCCCTCCTCCTGCTGACTCCCCCTCCCATCTTGAACGTCATCACGTTACAAATGTCCTGCGATAAATAACCTTCATCCCCCCACCCCTTCGCTTTCCCCTTCCATAACCCCTCCCTTCCCCTCACATCACCTCCCCATCCTTCGCTTCCCCCTCCCCTCATCCTCCCTTCCCTTCCAATAACCTCCCCTCCATATAAGCCCTAAACTACTCACCCCTCCCTCCCCTCATCTTCCAATCTCCCCCTCATCCTTCCTTTCCCTTCTTTTCCCTTGTCATCACTTCCCCTTTTTCCCAACTCCCCTCCCTTCCATGCGCTTCTCCCCTCCCCTTCCTGAGCTTCTCTCCCCTCCCTGCGCTTCCCTCCCCCTTCCCTCCCTGCGCTTCTCCCCCCTTCCCTCACCCTGCGCAACTGGCCACGAATTAGCGATAAATTAAGCGCTCCCCTCATTCTCATTTCCCCCTCACAATCCTCGCTCTGGGAGGATTCCATCATATCTATTAGCGCCCGGGAATGACCCCCGCCCGATACCCGGGTTCCCGAATAATAGGAATCGGGAATGGAACGCTGGGAATTGTACGGCGACAGTATTCCCGTTTACGTCCCGTTGATGGCGGGTTGTGCCGTTTATGTTGTGGGTTTATGTCGTTGTTACACTCACCCCGACACCAAGTACTCCCACCACACAACAATAATGAAAAAAAAAAAGGAATTTTAGCAAGCCTACTCTCCCCCCTGCCCCCTAAAAGTAACAATGATGAAAAAATAGGATTTTTAGCAGGCCTACTCTCCCCCCTGCCCCCTAAAAGAAACAATAATGAAAAAAATAGGAATTTTAGCAGGCCTACTCTCCCCCAAATTAAAGTAAAAATAATTAAAAAAAAATAGGAATTTTAAAGGGCCTATTCTACCCCCCCCCCTCAAATTAAAGTAACAAAAATTAAAAAATATGAATTTTGAAGGGCCTACCTCCCCCAATTAAAAATAATAATGAAAAAATAGAGATTTCAGATAGCCTACTCTTCCCCCGCCCCTCCCCCAAATAAAAATAACAATAATGAAAAAAATAAGAATTGGTAATAAAAATACTGAAAGCTGTAACAATGATAAGTAATGAAAGCAAAAGTGAAGTCGTATTTATGAATAACTTAAGAAAATGAAAACAAATAGTTTGGATAATAACAAACTTCATGAAATAAGCTGCGTCAGGGAATATATACACTCAGGGGAGTGTCTCTCTCAGCGTGTAATACAGTCGCAAACACGCCATCTTAATGCAAAGCCACAGGGGGATGGAAATCTTTACCTCTAGATCTCTCGCACTCTCGTGCGTCGTCAGGAGCTTTGTAATGTTACAGGACAGCAACAGATAGAAGAAGAAATCCTCTGAGGCCAAGGCAGAGGTATCAGTGGTAGTCCATGACGTGGGCCGTCACTAGTACCCTCTGCCTGGCCTCGGATAATTTCCCCTCTCATCTGTTGCTGTCCTGTAACACTGCATATCTCCTGACGACGCACGAGAGTACGAAAGATCTAGAGTAAAGATTTCCATCCCCATGTGACTTGCTCTGCATATCTCAGTATATATAATCTGAGAGTTTAATCGTTATTTTAGTGATGAAAGTATTCTTGACTGGTGGTGAACATGTTACACACAGCCTTAATGACTCTGCTCAACAATGTGCTTAAGTGATAGAAACAGTTGGCACTTAAGAGGCATTTGGTTTTTAACAATGCCGGGAGTAATTAAGAGAGCCATTCCCTTACCCGTACGACATGATAGTATCTGACCCGAGAGAGAGAGAGAGAGATCCAAACCCACAAAAGTGTGACAATATAAAATTCATCACTACGTCACCGCTTAATTCAACAACAGGTTACAGATGGAGGGGAAAAAAATATCAATTTCATTTCAAATTTGATCGAAACTAATATTAAATTTCGGGTTTTATTCGTCCACAAAAAGAGTTGTAGCGCTTCCAGAATTGTCAGTGCACTGAAAGTAGTGCCAGCGCTCACCACGCTGGGAATACCACAGTACCGTGACACTGAAAGCAGTGCCAGTGCTTACCACGCTGGCAATACCACAGTACCGTGACATTGAAAGCAGTGCTAGTGCTCACCACGCTGGCAATACCACAGTACCGTGACATTGAAAGCAGTGCCAGTGCTCACCACGCTTGCAATACCACAGTACCGTGACACTGAAAGTAGTGCTAGTGTTCACCACGCTGGCAATACCACAGTACCGTGACATTGAAAGTAGTGCTAGTGTTCACCACGCTGGCAATACCACAGTACCGTGACACTGAAAGTAGTGCTAGTGCTCACCACGCTGGCAATACCACAGTACCGTGACACTGAAAGTAGTGCTAGTGCTCACCACGCTGGCAATACCACAGTACCGTGACACTGAAAGTAGTGCTAGTGCTCACCACGCTGGCAATACCACAGTACCGTGACATTGAAAGCAGTGCTAGTGCTTACCACGCTGGCAATACCACAGTACAGTGACACTGAAAGCAGTGCTAGTGCTCACCACGCTGGCAATACCACAGTACCGTGACACTGAAAGCAGTGCTAGTGCTCACCACGCTGGCAATACCACAGTACCGTGACACTGAAAGTAGTGCTAGTGCTCACCACGCTGGCAATACCACAGTACCGTGACACTGAAAGTAGTGCTAGTGCTCACCACGCTGGCAATACCACAGTACCATGACACTGAAAGCAGTGCCAGTGCTCACCACGCTGGCAATACCACAGTACTGTGACACTGAAAGTAGTGCTAGTGTTCACCACGCTGGCAATACCACAGTACCGTGACACTGAAAGTAGTGCTAGTGCTCACCACGCTGGCAATACCACAGTACCGTGACACTGAAAGTAGTGCTAGTGTTCACCACGCTGGCAATACCACAGTACCATGACACTGAAAGCAGTGCCAGTGCTCACCACGCTGGCAATACCACAGTACCATGACACTGAAAGTAGTGCCAGTGCTCACCACGCTGGCAATACCACAGTACCGTGACACTGAAAGCAGTGCCAGTGCTCACCACGCTGGTAATACCACAGTACCATGACACTGAAAGCAGTGCCAGTGCTCACCACGCTGGCAATACCACAGTACCGTGACTGAGCTTCCGCAAAGCCTGAGTGCTAGTGTTCACCACGCTGGCAATACCACAGTACCGTGACACTGAAAGCAGTGCTAGTGCTCACCACGCTGGCAATACCACAGTACCGTGACACTGAAAGTAGTGCTAGTGCTCACCACGCTGGCAATACCACAGTACCGTGACACTGAAAGTAGTGCTAGTGTTCACCACGCTGGCAATACCACAGTACCGTGACACTGAAAGTAGTGCTAGTGTTCACCACGCTGGCAATACCACAGTACCGTGACACTGAAAGTAGTGCTAGTGTTCACCACGCTGGCAATACCACAGTACCATGACACTGAAAGCAGTGCGTGCTCACCACGCTGGCAATACCACAGTACCGTGACACTGAAAGCGTGCCAGTGCTCACCACGCTGGCAATACCACAGTACCCTGACACTGAAAGCAGTGCCAGTGCTCACCACGCTGGCAATACCACAGTACCATGACACTGAAAGCAGTGCCAGTGCTCACCACGCTGGTAATACCACAGTACCGTGACACTGAAAGTAGTGCTAGTGCTCACCACGCTGGCAATACCACAGTACCGTGACACTGAAAGTAGTGCTAGTGCTCACCACGCTGGCAATACCACAGTACCGTGACACTGAAAGTAGTGCTAGTGCTCACCACGCTGGCAATACCACATTACCGTGACACTGAAAGTAGTGCTAGTGTTCACCACGCTGGCAATACCACAGTACCGTGACACTGAAAGCAGTGCTAGTGCTCACCACGCTGGCAATACCACAGTACCATGACACTGAAAGCAGTGCCAGTGCTCACCACGCTGGCAATACCACAGTACCATGACACTGAAAGCAGTGCCAGTGCTCACCACGCTGGCAATACCACAGTACCGTGACACTGAAAGCAGTGCCAGTGCTCACCACGCTGGCAATACCACAGTACCGTGACACTGAAAGCAGTGCCAGTGCTCACCACGCTGGCAATACCACAGTACCGTGACATTGAAAGCAGTGCTAGTGCTTACCACGCTGGCAATACCACAGTACCGTGACACTGAAAGCAGTGCTAGTGCTCACCACGCTGGCAATACCACAGTACCGTGACATTGAAAGTAGTGCTAGTGCTCCCCACGCTGGCAATACCACAGTACCGTGACACTGAAAGCAGTGCTAGTGCTCACCACGCTGGCAATACCACAGTACCGTGACACTGAAAGTAGTGCTAGTGCTCACCACGCTGGCAATACCACAGTACCATGACACTGAAAGCAGTGCTAGTGCTCACCACGCTGGCAATACCACAGTACCATGACACTGAAAGCAGTGCTAGTGCTCACCACGCTGGCAATACCACAGTACCGTGACACTGAAAGCAGTGTAAGTGTTCACTACCCTAGCAACACTATAACACCGTGACACAGCGAACACTTAAAAACAACGGATAAAGACCCACTTTACAAAGGTGACAGCCAAACAATAGCAAAGAACTTTAGACCAATAGTAGTGACGTTCCTCATAAAAATACATCTTGCCAATAGATATCAGAAACACTGCTGGAACAAGTGTAGAAGTCTTTAAGAGGTAACTAAACTATTTCCTCCCCAAGTGCCGGATTAACCAGGCTGTGGCGGATTTATGAACAAGTGGGCCGCCAACAGCAAAAGCTTGGTTGACCAGGCAAACACCAGACAAGCCTGGCCGGGCGTCGAGAGGAGAAATGCTCTCGAAACCCATCAAAGGTATATCAAAGGTAAAGTACTAAGCACACAAGCGGCACAATGACTTGTGAGGCACACAATGGAATCCCCATACCGCCTCCCAGGACACACAAGGTGTGGGTCTCAAAGTGACACATTCCCCACACACTTCAGTTATCGCACTGTCACAGTGACACATTCCCCACACACTTCAGTTATCGCACTGTCACAGTGACACATTCCCCACACACTTCAGTTATCGCAATGTCACAGTGTGATCGAAGACAACACAAGAGCACCAGTGCAAGACCTGTATGCACCTTGCAACACCCACAAAACATTTATCCATTACTCGTGTCGTAAAATATTACAGAACTTACCTACGTTCAGACTGGGCCTCTGGGGCGGTGACCCCGGAAGCGACATGTAGCGTACAGGTAAGCACCAGTATTAGGTACCCACATTATTGGTACATGAAAAGATACTGGCATTACCACAGGTACAGGTATTAGTATCACATGTTGAGGTAGACTTACAAGCACGTGTGTGTGTGTGTGTGTGTGTGTGTGTGTGTGTGTGTGTGTGTGTGTGTGTGTGATGTGTGTGTGTGTGTGTGATGGGCATGAGTGTGGGCGCACCCAACACTACATATATGGTCTCACTGTAGCCCACATCCTGGATCTTTCTCACTCCACCACCACCAAAGGAACCATGAAGCCAGGTGTAGGAACCATGAAGCCAGGTGTAGGAACCATGAAGCCAGGTGTAGGTACCATGAAGCCAGGTGTAGGAACCATGAAGCCAGGTGTAGGAACCATGAAGCCAGGTGTAGGAACCATGAAGCCAGGTGTAGGAACCATGAAGCCAGGTGTAGGAACCATGAAGCCAGGTGTAGGTACCATGAAGCCAGGTGTAGGAACCATGAAGCCAGGTGTAGGAACCATGACGCCAGGTGTAGGAACCATGAAGCCAGGTGTAGGAACCATGAAGCCAGGTGTAGGTACCATGAAGCCAGGTGTGGGAACCATGAAGCCAGGTGTAGGTACCATGAAGCCAGGTGTGGGAACCATGAAGCCAGGTGTAGGTACTGAAAGTTTCAAGGAACTCTTAACATCATAAAAGGAATGAAATTCTAACGTAATTCTCTTCGAAATAAAAAAAAACAAGATCGCTACAATTTGGAGAACAAAATTCTCGCCTTTGGATTCAGGCCGGATTGCAAAGGTAGAAGAACCCATGGAACACGTCACTGCAATGTCACGGGTAACTTATGTTCCAACTGATGAATAAAATGTATAAAGTGGTGAGAACTTCAAGGTTATACCTGTAACCGGTGTCTAGTGTTTCTCGGTGTTTAAAATATCTTAGTTTTTCATTAGAGTTTATTCTATACTTCCTCCTATGTCTCCCACTCAGGTGAGATGATAAATTATATATATATATATATATATATATATATATATATATATATATATATATATATATATATATATATATATATATATATATATATATATGTCGTGCCGATTATGTAAAACTTGCGATTTTGGCTTAAATAGCAACACTCACTTTGCCATATAAGACAAGTGAAAATTTGTGTATGCAATAATTTCGCCAAAATCATTCTGAACATAACGAAAAAATATATTTCATTGTGTTTGTTTATTATTAAATTAATGTTAACGTATCTAAAATATATTTAGTTGGGTTAGGCTAAATTAAATTGCGCTTGTTGTAATAAGGTTAGGTAGGTTTTCAAAGTTTCTCTTGGTACAAAATTATAAATTCTTACATTAACATAAATGAAAAAACATATCTTTAAACGTATAAGAGAAAATTTTAGAAAGGACTTAATTTTAGATGAGTTCTTGCTAATTGACCAGTTTTACCTAATCGGCACGACATATATATATATATATATATATATATATATATGTATATATGTCGTGCTGAATAGGTAAAACTTGGCGAATAAGACAAGCGAAAATTTGTGTATGCAATAATTTCGCAAAAAAATCATTCTGAACCTAACGAAAAAAATATATTTCATTGTGTTTGTTTATTATTAAATTATTGTAAACTTATCTAAAATGTATTTAGTTGGATTAAATTGCACTTGTTATAATAATAGTTATTCTTTTGTTACGAAATTATTAATTTTTACATTAACATAAATGAAAAATATATATATTTAAACGTATAGGAGAAAATTTTAGAAAGGACTTAATTTTAAATGAGTTCTTGCTAATTGTGCGCACTTTACACAGTCTACTGTGCGCACTTTACACAGTCTACTGTGAGCATTTACACAGTCTACTGTGCGCACTTTACACAGTCTACTGTGTGCACTTTACACAGTCTACTGTGCGCACTTTACACAGTCTACTGTGAGCACTTTATCTATTGCATTAAGTCTACTGTGCACTTTACACAGTCTACTGGCACTTTACACAGTCTACTGTGGCACTTTACACAGTCTACTGTGAGCACTTTACACAGTCTACTGTGCGCACTTTACACAGTCTACTGTGTGCACTTTACACAGTCTACTGTGCGCACTTTACACAGTCTACTGTGAGCACTTTACACAGTCTACTGTGCGCACTTTACAGTCTACTGTGCGCACTTTACACAGTCTACTGTGAGCACTTTACACAGTCTACTGTGAGCACTTTACACAGTCTACTGTGCGCACTTTACACAGTCTACTGTGCGCACTTTACAGTCTACTGTGCGCACTTTACACAGTCTACTGTGCGCACTTTACACAGTCTACTGTGCGCACTTTACACAGTCTACTGTGAGCACTTTACACAGTCTACTGTGAGCACTTTACACAGTCTACTGTGAGCACTTTACACAGTCTAGTGTGCGCACTTTACACAGTCTACTGTGAGCACTTTACACAGTCTACTGTGAGCACTTTACACAGTCTACTGTGCGCACTTTACAGTCTACTGTGAGCACTTTACACAGTCTACTGTGAGCACTTTACACAGTCTACTGTGCGCACTTTACACAGTCTACTGTGAGCACTTTACACAGTCTACTGTGCGCACTTTACAGTCTACTGTGAGCACTTTACACAGTCTACTGTGCGCACTTTACACAGTCTACTATGCGCACTTTACACAGTCTACTGTGAGCACTTTACACAAGTCTACTGTGAGCACTTTACACAGTCTACTGTGCGCACTTTACACAGTCTACTGTGCGCACTTTACACAGTCTACTGTGCGCACTTTACAGTCTACTGTGAGCACTTTACAGTCTACTGTGCGCACTTTACAGTATACTGTGCGCACTTTACACAGTCTACTGTGCGCACTTTACACAGTCTACTGTGCGCACTTTACAGTCTACTGTGAGCACTTTACACAGTCTACTGTGCGCACTTTACACAGTCTACTGTGCGCACTTTACACAGTCTACTGTGAGCACTTTACACAGTCTACTGTGAGCACTTTACACAGTCTACTGTGCGCACTTTACACAGTCTACTGTACGCACTTTACACAGTATAATGTGAGCACTTTACACAGTCTACTGTGCGCACTTTACACAGTCTACTGTGAGCACTTTACACAGTCTACTGTGCGCACTTTACAGTCTACTGTGCGCACTTTACACAGTCTACTGTGAGCACTTTACACAGTCTACTGTGTGCACTTTACACAGTCTACTGTGCGCACTTTACACAGTCTACTGTGCGCACTTTACACAGTCTACTGTGTGCACTTTACACAGTCTACTGTGCGCACTTTACACAGTCTACTGTGAGCACTTTACACAGTCTACTGTGCGCACTTTACAGTCTACTGTGCGCACTTTACACAGTCTACTGTGAGCACTTTACACAGTCTACTGTGCGCACTTTACACAGTCTACTGTGCGCACTTTACACAGTCTACTGTGCGCACTTTACACAGTCTACTGTGCGTCGTGGTCTCGGAAAAGTGTAATACATATCAGTGTGTAGATGTGGAACGAGTCACTCCAGTATTTTCAAGATAAACACAGACATGTTCCTCCAGTACGGTACAGAAGTACAGCAGGTTTGAATACATGCCGGCAATGAAAGTCACATTAGTTATTCAAGAAGGCAGGTGATGTCAAGGAAGCAAATGATGTCAGTAAGTTGGTAATATCAGGGGGACAGGTAATGTTAGAAGGTCTGTGACATCGGGGGTCAGATGGTGACGGAAGGCTAGTGGAAGTAATGGAAGAAGCGGAGACGATGAATAACGAGAAGTGAAGAGATGGTGAGCGGCAGGAAGTGGAAGCAGTAGTGAAGGTGAGTGAGGTGAAGTGGAAGCAGTAGTGAAGGTGAGTGAGGTGAAGTGGAAGCAGTAGTGAAGGTGAGTGAGCTGAAGTGGAAGAAGCGGCGACGGAGGAAATAACACCTGAGTGTTGGCACGCAGAGAGAGGAAGCTATGGAGAAAGTTCCACTAGGGAGAGTGAGGGAGGGAGGTAGTGAGGGAGGGGGCACAAGTGACAAATAAGGATTCTAGAGGATTGGGGGCTAGGTGAGGGGTACATGTACAGTATGAGGTAGAGTCAGGACATACGAGAGAGAGAGAAGCTTAATGAAGGTGTAAGAGTCGTGAAGGTAGACAACATTAATGACGCTCGTAATCTTATCAACACCCTACTCATGTTCATCTTCCATACCATTCCATGCCGATGGTGACACTCTTCAAATCGCTAGTGCTCCCTCACTTAGAATACTGCTCTGTGCTGACGGCCCCGTTCAGGGCAGGAGAAATAGCAGAGCTGGAACAAATTAGATACTCTCGAAACTCTTCAAAGGTATATCAAAGGTATACCACACTACAGTGATACCACCATCAACTAGTAAACACAAACACCATACAACACTACAGTGCTACCACCATCAACTAGTAAACACAATAAACACCATATATACTACCACCTCCCCCCCCCCCAATCACCTCCACCACAAAGACAATCCACACACAACACTACACCATCCACTGCCACAGCGAGGATATGGTTGGATGGTTAAGTGAGCTTAAAATTTAGAGGGGGGGGGTGTTAAGCCTGTAGGGGGTCATATAGGGCTTGGGGAATGGGTGGCAATTAGCTTTAATTCAAACAACCGAAGGGTAGCAATAATTCCCTAAATTAAAGAGCCCTTCACCATCCTCAAGGAAACCTACCTACCTGGAGTCTACCTGGAGGGCATTCCGGGGATCGATGTCCCCGCGGCCCGGTCTATGACCTGGCCTCCCGGTGAATCAGGGCCTGATCAACGAGGCTGTTACTGCTGGCTGCACGTAGTCCAACGTACGAGCCACAGCCCAGCTGATCAGGCACTGACTTTAGGTATCTGTCCAGCTCCCTCTTGAAGACAACCAGAGGTCTACTAGTAATGCCCCTTATGGTTGGTGGGAGCAGGGGTGCGGTGGGGACAATACGGGAGCACTGTATTAACATCCGGGGTCCCAGACTATTCAACATCTTACCAGAAGATATCCGAAACACGGCTGGAACCAGTGTAGAAGCCTTCAAGAGGAAACTGGACAAGTATCTTCATCGGGTGCCAGATCAGCCAGGCTGTGATGGATATGTGGGGCAGCGGGCCTCCAGCAGCAACAGCCTGGTTGACCAGGCAAGCACCAGACGAGCCTGGCCCATGGCCGGGCTCAGAGAGTAAATAAACTCTCGAAACTCTTCAAAGGTATATCAAAGGTATCAAAGGAGGCTGTTGAACAGTCTTGGGCCCCGGACGCTTATTGTGCGTTCTCTAAGTGTACTAGTGGCGCCCCTACTTTTCACTGGGGGTACGTTGCACCGTCTGCCAAGTCTTTTGCTTTCGTATGGAGTGATTTCTGTGTGCAAATTAGGGACCAGTCTCTCCAGAATCTTCCAGGTGTAGATTATGATATATCTCTCTCGCCTGCGCTCCAGTGAATATAAGTCAAGTGCTTCCAGGCGTTCCCAGTAGTTAAGGTGTTTGATTGAACTTATACGTGCAGTGAAGGTTCTCTGTACATTCTCTAGATCTGCAATTTCATCTGCCTTGAATGGGGATGTTAATGTACAGCAGTATTCTAGCCTAGAGAGAACAAGTGATTTAAAAAGGATCATCATTGGCTTGGCATCTGTTGTTTTGAATGTTCTCATTATCCATCCTATTAGTTTCCTCGCAGATGTAATAGTGGCATTGTTGTGGTCCTTGAAGGTGAGGTCTTCGGACATTACCACACCCAGGTCCTTCACATTACTTTTCCGCTCTGTTGTGAGATTGGAGTTTGTAATATACTCAGTCCTAGCTATTATTTCAGGTACGCTTAAGTACACAAATTATCATACAGAGTAACATAAGTGTAAATTAAATAGGATAACACAAAAAGTCAAAGTGACTAGAACCAACAGCCTGCTTGAACCAACGGTCTGGACCCAGGCCGCGGAAGCGACGATGACCCACGCAATATACAACAGGTATAGCGAGGTTAACTGCTTACGATAAACAACACTCTGGCTACCTCTATTCCCGGTAGTAAAGGATCTCGTGAACAACGATCACCTGACAATGGTCTATTAGAGCGAGGTGTACACAATGGTTCATTATGCACCCACACAGTCTCCCCGCTCACCCACACAGTCTCCCCGCTCACCCACACAGTCTCCCCGCTCACCCACACAGTCTCCCCGCTCACCCACACAGTCTCCCCGCTCACCCACACAGTCTCCCCGCTCACCCACACAGTCTCCCCGCTCACCCACACAGTCTCCCCGCTCACCCACACAGTCTCCCCGCTCACCCACACAGTCCACGGAAGCAACTACAAGCGGCGGCACCTTATCAAGAAACTGTGAAAAATGCAATATACTTTTTTCACATGCAAAAATCCGAGTCAAAAAAAAAAAACTTACAATATTGGACCTACATAATGAAAATCTTAAAGGAGTAGTATGAAACAGTATTTATTGATCGTATCTAGTTCATTTTTTTGTGATAAAGCAACCCCACCTTAATAATGGTATAATCATTACTGTAATTTTTAAAGGGGTGGACCGGTAAGCCAGTGGAAGGCCTCGGTCAGATGACCAAAAGCTTCAGCTGCGGGTCATCATATGACTGAGACCCGCGTCAGGAAACACTTGTCCTGTTTCCTGACGAACCTACCTAACCTAACTTAATCTGACAGTAAAACCAATCTTTCGGATATCAAAAGGGAAACAGACAACACGCAGCTCCTGGGCATGATTCCCAGAATGCGTTATTTATAAAGTTACCTCAGTAGAAGACACATCAAAAATTACAAACAGATATCAACAGAGTTTTCCAGTGTGCTGGATAAATAAAAAGATGTTCATAAGTGACAAATTTTAAGTACTTAGGTACGGGAGGAATGAAGACCTCAAAAGACGCACAGTATACAAAACACAGGCAGAGCGAATCATAATAACTGTGAGAGGATCTGTCATGCAGCAAAGGCCAGGGAATTGGCAGAGTGGATTATGAAACTTACAAAACAAGAGTAGCAACGTCAAATCACTCATGCTCTTAAGACTTTAATATTGTAGAGCGCTCACAGCGCCTCTCAGGACAGCAGGAAAATGTATAAAGGCCGTATACTGCCAGCATAAAGTCAATAAAATATCTAGACTATTAGGAATGGGTGAAAGCACTTGGAATGCTTTCTCTGCCACGGAGAAAAGAAAGATGCCTGATTATACAAACATGGAAAATACTGTTAGGCCTGGTCCCTCACTTTGCACGTTGCTATTACACCTTCCTGGAGTGAAAGATATAAGAGAAAGTGTGAAACATATTTAGTGAAGAGCAGGAGGGGAACCATTGATACCATTACCGAACAGTGTGTCAACATCGGTGAGCCAAGACTCTTCAACATACTACCAGCAATTATCAGAAATATTATCGGAACGAAGTTGTAAGTTTTCAAGAGGAAGCTGGACAGCTTTCTTCTAGAAGTGCCATATCAGCTTGGTTGTAATGGCTATGTGGGCCTCTGAGGTGCTAGCACCAACAGCCTGCATGACCAGGCAGTCAACAGGTAAATCAAGCCTCACGCCGGACTGTGGTGATCGAAGAGTCTCGAAACCGATTACAAATAAAAATCACAGATTATATTAGGCTAAAGTGGTGACACAGCTGTCTGTGCTATTACGTATTACAGTAACTTCCTATAGACACCCATGGTCACACTGGCCATCATATTACCAGGAGGGAAGGCAGCAAACAAGAGAGCAAAGGGGAAGTAGTGAGGGAAGTATAAGGAAATATGAAAGACATTGTAAAAATGGAATAAAATAGTAACGAATGGGAATAAAAGTGGCAGAAAAGTAGTAAGAGGACTAGTACTATCACACACACACATTAAATAGGCCAAGTGTCTTATGGACAAATGCCTTAGACAAAATGGTAACACACACACACTAGTAGCGACCAGCGAAGAGGCGGGACCAGGAGCTGTGAATCGACCCCTGCAACCACAAATAGGTGAATACAAATAAATGAGTACCTCTACTTCCCCTCACATTCCCCTCACAGTCTTGCTAACAATTCCGTCCCCTCTCACACAACCTTCCTTCACACCGGAACCCTTTTCCTCTACACTAATCCCATTTCCTCTTACAGCGAACCACTTCCCCCTCTAGTTAACCCCTCCTCCGCCCCTACATCTCTGGTGGAGGACTGGAAGCACTAACCACACCAGGGGAGAAGAACAGCTTTAAGAGAAGCCTCTGTCTTTGATTTATTATCAGTGCCAACGAAAAACTTAAAATCACGACACATGCAAACACAACATACATACACATAAAACATTACAAACACACAAATAACACTACACTAATATAAACAAGATGAGAAACAGGACGAACCTAATTACAGGTCAGTTTTGCTGACCAGCATACTAGCTCAGGTACAAGAAATCATATTAAGAGAGGAAATTGTTAAGTACCTTAAGAGAGAGAGATACATAAGAGACAACCATCATGGGTTGACAGAGGATATGAGAGACAATGTTAGGTAGACCATCTGCCTGTACTATAAGAAAGTATTTGATACAGTATCACACAGGTGACTGCTATATAACCTGGAAGAGCAGGCAGGAGTAACAAAGAAGGTGCTCAAGTGGATACAGAGAGAGTGCATACAAGGCAGAGGGCAATGGTAAGGCATGAGTGAACCTATCAAGAATCAAGAGAAAATCCTGGCCCCTGGCCAGGCTGAGAGAGTAGAAAAACTCTTTCAAATCCAGTCACAGGCATTAAGATAGATGACTTGAATAATCTGTAAAAGAAGCTACTTGAATTAAATCTTGACAAATGTAAAGTAACGAGAGTAGGAGTTCGGGTGAGAAGATCGGAACCGGAACACAACTGAAAAAGTTTAACGATGCAGGCAATAAATGAAAAACAAGCTAACCTAAGAGAACGTTTTGAGAACACCATACGTCGCCAGAATAGAACTTGAACCTGATCAGCCATATAAATGAACTAGAGAAGTTCCAACGGTTAGCAAAGAGATTGGTGCCAGAAATGAGAGAATCAAGGAGAGTAACTTCACATTAGAAGACACTAGAACTGGTGAAGACATGATATATGACAGTGGAAAGGGACACACTGTAGCGAGACACGAAGAGAGGAAGCCAGGGGGACATCGACAAAAGCCAAAGATACACAATCATAGGAACTTTAGGTAATATATATATTTTTTTTTCATTCTCAGAGCAGTAAGTGCAACGCACTACATGATGAAGTGTTGTAGGTAAACACAATAGACACTTTCAAGAGTGGGTATGACTGGGCCCCGAAAGCCAAGATTCAGTAAAGCCGTTCGACACAAGTTAAGAGGAGCGACCAGGAGCTGCAATTCGACCCCTTGCAAACAACTCTCGACTTCCTGCAACCACAGCTGAGCATACACACACCTCTACCTTTTAATCATAACCCCACACTGTAAAGGGATGTCTTGATACCAGTGAACGACTCTTGATCCATAGAATTTTAGCTACTTTTCCCTTCGTTGTATCACATCTTATTACCTCATCTTATCCCGGGTTTAACGCTTCCCCCAAAATCTAATAATAATATTAATCGTACCCGCATAGTGTTAAGTACTGAGTCATGATCACCACCTCTGCATGTCAAGTGAATCCTACTGGTCCTTAATAGGAAAGTGACCACTATGGAAGACAGCCTCGCAAAATTGGCACTCCCCAATTGGTCAGTTATTTAAAAAAAAAAGCCAATCAGAAGGAGCCAATATAATAAACACAGAGCGTCCCTCCCCTCACGGCGCTTAATTGGACCATCAGGTTGTTTATGTTAGTGTAAAGTAACGAGTGTAAACAAATTTAGGTTTCCATTAAAAAGGTTGTTGAAGTATTCGTCACTCGAGGTCACGTGCGTGTTTACGTGAGAGTGCAGTCACTCGGTATCACGTGCGTGTTTACGTGAGAGAGCAGTCACTCGGTGTCACGTGCGTGTTTACGTGAGAGTGCAGTCACTCGGTGTCACGTGCGTGTTTACGTGAGAGTGCAGTCACTCGGGGTCACGTGCGTGTTTACGTGAGAGTGCAGTCACTCGGTGTCACGTGCGTGTTTACGTGAGAGTGCAGTCACTCGGTGTCACGTGCGTGTTTACGTGAGAGTGCAGTCACTCGGGGTCACGTGCGTGTTTACGTGAGAGTGCAGTCACTCGGGGTCACGTGCGTGTTTACGTGAGTGCAGTCACTCGAGGTCACGTGCGTGTTTACGTGAGAGTGCAGTCACTCGGTGTCACGTGCGTGTTTACGTGAGTGCAGTCACTCGAGGTCACGTGCGTGTTTACGTGAGTGCAGTCACTCGGGGTCACGTGCGTGTTTACGTGAGATGCAGTCACTCGGTGTCACGTGCGTGTTTACGTGAGAGTGCAGTCACTCGGGGTCACGTGCGTGTTTACGTGAGAGTGCAGTCACTCGGGGTCACGTGCGTGTTTACGTGAGAGTGCAGTCACTCGGGGTCGACTTCAGTAATTAGACACCATCCTACACTTAATATCTTCACTGCCATAATATTCATGATCAAGACGAAAGTTATTTATTAGGAATCCCATTTTTCTGACTCTTATGACTGTTTATAACTTAGACGGTGAAGATTCTATAACGAGTTTAAACTACTAAGCGACGCTCCAAACATCTTTGTTCAGTGCATGTTTGACACGCCTATACGACCCCCTCCCCCCTCAATCATAACCTCCACAACACGCTCACTCACTCTCTCTGTCTGCCCCCCCCTCTCTCTCTCTCTCTCTCTCTCGCATACACACGTCTCTTAGTCTTACAACTTTCCTTAACTTAAAAAATTAACATAAGAACATAAGAACATAAGAAAGGAGGAACACTGCAGCAGGCCTGTTGGCCCATTCTAGGCAGGTCCTTCACATTCCATCCCACTAACAGAATATTTGTTCAACCTAATTTTCAATGCTACCCAAGAAATAAGCTTTGATAATTTTATTTACTCATGTGCAATTCCCACTCAAATCCAACCCCTTTCACTCATGAATTTATCCAACCTAAATTTGAAACTACCCAAGGTCCTTGCTTCAATAACCCTACTAGGCAGACTGTTCCACTCATCAACTACCCTATTTCCAAACCAATACTTTCCTATATCCTTTCTAAATCTAAACTTATCTAACTTGAATCCATTATTGCGGGTTCTCTCTTGGAGAGATACCCTCAAGACCTTATTTATATCCCCTTTGTTAATACCCATTTTCCACTTGTATACCTCGATCATGTCTCCCTCATTCTACGTCTTACAAGTGAATGTAATTTAAGGGTCTTCAATCTTTCTTCGTAAGGAAGATTTCTAATGCTATGTATTAATTTAGTCATTCTACGCTGAATGTTTTCTAACGAATTTATGTCCATTCTGTAATATGGAGACCAGAACTGAGCTGCGTAATCTAGGTGAGGCCTTACTAATGATGTATAAAGCTGTAATATAACCTCTGGACTTCTGTTGCTAACACTTCTTGATATAAATCCCAGTAATCTATTTGCCTTATTACGTACGCTTAGGCATTGCTGTCTTGGTTTAAGGTTGCTGCTTACCATCACCCCCAAGTCCTTCTCGCAATCTGTATGGCTAAGTTCTACGTTATTTAACTTATAAGTGCTTGGGTTATGGACACTCCCGAGCTTTAGAACTTTGCATTTATCTACATTGAACTGCATCTGCCATTTTTCTGACCAGGAATTGAGTTTGTCTAAATCCTCCTGAAGTTCCGTGACATCTACGTCTGAATCGATTATCCTACCTATCTTCGTGTCATCAGCGAATTTGCTCATATCACTAGTAATTCCCTTGTCAAGGTCATTTATATATATTATAAACAACAACGGGCCCAAAACCGATCCCTGTGGAACGCCACTTGTTACAGATCCCCACTCAGATTTAACCCCATTAATGCACACCCTCTGCTTCCTATTGGTGAGCCATGACTCGATCCATGAAAACACTTTTCCTCCAATGCCGTGAGCAGCCACTTTCTTTAACAGTCTCTGATGTGGTACTCTATCAAAAGCCTTACTAAAATCCAAATAAACAATATCGAATTCTTTATCATGATCAACTGCCTCAAAAGCCTTACTGAAAAAGTTAATAAATTAGTTAGGCAGGAACGGCCCTGGTGAATCCATGTTGAGTATCATTAATCAAATTATGCCTATCGAGATGGCTTCTTATGTTATCAGCTATAATCGACTCTAATAATTTGCCTACAATTGAAGTTAGACTTATTGGGCGGTAATTTGATGGTAACGACTTGTCCCCTGCTTTAAAAATAGGAATTACATTAGCCATCTTCCACGTATCAGACACTACACCTGTTTGAAGAGATAGGTTAAAAATGTTAGTTAAGGGTTCACAGAGTTCAATTTTGCATTCCTTAAGAACCCTTGAAAAAAGCTCATCAGGGCCTGGCGATTTATTTTGCTTCAAACGGTCTATCTGTTTGATAACCATTTCGCTAGTGACTGTGATACTACATAATTTATCTTCTTCAGGCCCACTAAAATACCTAATTCTTGGGATATTATTAGTGTCTTCCTGAGTGAAAACCGAGAGAAAATAATTATTAAAAATAGAGCACATTTCATTCTCTTTGTCAGTAAGATACCCATAATTATTTTTAAGGGGACCTATTAGTGCCAACTCCTTAAAACAAAAAACATTGAATTAATGGGAGCTTCTGGCACTATTTACAGTTGGGGTGATGGATATCTTGCCTCAACGTCTGGCACCACATTACTGGCACTACCCTCAGCAGTAAAGCGTAGCATCAACCTTCAACCAGTAGCAATCCCCACGGTGACAGTTACAGGATGGTGGTGGTGGTGACACTGGCACCCTCACGTCTGCCACCATACTTACCTCAGCAGTCAGTGAGAGAGCTAGCTAGCTAGGCTACATTATGTAAGTGTGGTAAGCAGAGAGGTGTAGGCGTCCAGTTAGTATGGGTAAAATGAAGCAACACCTGAGAGTCCCCCGGACACCCTACAACACTACACTGATGTTGTAATTCATCCTCCCCCACTTTGTATCTAGAGTACAAGATATAACAGCTACGGCTTGTCCCTGCTCCTGCCTCCTCTTTCCACCTCCAGAATGTCTCCATCTTTGTCTCCTTCATATTCTTCTTCTTTCCAGCAGGTTTGGAGTTTTCTTGCGTACTGTTTTAATGCCTGAAATATGACTTCCACGAGACCACATGTTTCTTACATACTTGCTCAGAAATTTTCTCCGGGATGCGACCCACAACAGTCAGCTAACACACTGGTACCTAACTGCTAGGTGGACAGGAGCAGCAGGGATGTAAGGCAAACTTACACCCATACCTTCCGCCACTCCGGGATTCGAACTCTGGATCTTTTGATTGTGAGCTGAGCGGTCCTAACTGAGCGATCTTAGCACTGAACAACTTGGCACTCTGGCTTCTCGGTGATGAGAAGAAATGGGGAGTTTCTGGCACACCGTTCTGGTACTTACATTCCTGGGAGGCCCTACAGGTGGCACTCACCGGCTCCCTCACGGCTGACTGCTATGCCTTACCTGCTGTAAACAACTTTCTCTTGTTTACCCTCTCATACTGTGTAACCTCGATTAGCGCGCACACACACACACACACACACAATCGACCTCTGCAACCATATATAGGTGAGTACAATAATGAAACAAGAAAGATAGGGATGTGTGGATTGCTTTTGTCTTGAACCGTAGAAAAGCATTTGATACAGTACCACGCCAAAGACCAGTCCAGAAATTACAAGAACAAGCAGAGTTAAAGACAGTGCTCCAGTGGTCACTGAGTACCCATATGACAGAGTAACAGTAAGGGGGTGAGACACTCGAATGGGAAAGTAACGAGTGGTTCCACAAGGATCAGTGTTATGATCCCTACTGTTCATAATATATGTGAATGACCTACAAAAGGGACTTGAGTCCTATGTGTCACTATTTGCTGAAGATGTAATACTGAGAAAAATCAGAACAGAAAACAATGATGAACTCCAGAGAGACTTTAACAGACTATAAATATGATCAAACAAGCGGGTTTTCGAGATAAACCCAAGCAAATGCAAGGTCATGCGTTTTTTGAGGAGACGGCAGACCGGACATAGAGTATAGCATGAGTAGAGAGAAGCTGCAAAAGTCAAGGAGTGAAAAGAACATCGGGGAAAGTGGTTAATGTAACACCAAGCATATCTACAGAACTGCATATAAGCTGTATAACGGCAGTGGCTTATGAAAGATTAGTAAACCTCAGAACAGCATTCAGGATCTTAAACAAAGAATCCTTCAGAACCTTATACACGGCATATGTTAGAGCAATTTCTGAGTATGCGACCCCAGTATAGAGCCTACACCAGGTCCAGCACGTTAAGAAACTAGAAAAAGTCCAATGATTCGCAACCAGGTTAGTACCAGAACAGAAAGGAATGCACTATGAAGAGAGGTTGAAAGAACTGAAGCTGGCGATCTTAGAGGAGAGGACAAGGGGGAACATGATTACTACATATAAAATCTGAAGAGGAATCGATAGGGCTGACAGAGATAGATTTTCTGAATTAAGAGGACAAGGGTTAAGGAGACACAGGTGGAAGCCGAAGGCACAAAAACCTTAGGGATGTAAAAAAGGATATGTATAGTCTCAGACTGGTTAAAAAAGTGGAATGACTTGGATGAAGCAGTGGTGGAGGTAAGCTCAATACACAGCTTCAAGAATAAAGTCCAAGAGGCCAGAAGTCAGCGATGCCGACCAAGGTAGCTCCTGGCCCCGCCTCCTATACAAGTAACGAGCCTCGCAAACATAAATCTGCATGCTAAAAAAATGCGGTGCCGAAAGTGTTCCGAAGGTCAATGCCTAATCAACCAGGCTGTTGGTGCTAGCTGCATGAAGTCCTCTGTAAGCATCACAGCCCGGCTCATCAGGAAGTGACTTGAGAAAATTATCCAGTTGTCTCTTGAGGACAGAAAGGTGGTCTGCTGGTACTTTCCCTTTATGTATGAAGGTAGGACACTGAAAAGTTTTGGTCCCTTCATCTTAATTGACTTGTCACCTTTGGTTTTAACTAAGGGTATTTTGTACCATCTGCCAAGCCTCTTACTTTCGTGGGGAATGATTCGTGGGGGTATATGCCTGCACTCTGAAGGAGGGATGTTAAATGTTGCAGTTTTATAACTGTAGTGTAAAGCACGCCTCTGGCAAGACAGTGATGGAGTGAATGATAATGAAAGTTTTTCTTTTTCGGGCCACCCTGCCTTGGTGGGAAACGGCCGATGTAGTAATAAAAAAAAATATTTGAAACCAATCCTTCTAGAATTTTCCATGTGTGGATAATCATGTAATTTTCTCGCTTACGTTCCAAGGAGTACAGATCAAGGGACTTCAAACGTTTCCGGTAATTTAGGTGCTTTACTGAATACATGCGAGCAGTGAAGGTGCTCTGCACATTCTTTGCAATTTCGCATGTCTTGAATGGAGCTGTTAGAGTACACCAGTACTCAGCCTAGAGAGAACAAGAGACTTGAATAATATCATCATTAGCTTGGCATCACTTGTTTTGAAAGTTCTAGTTATCCAACCTAATTTTTTCCTTGCAGTTGTCATAGTGAGACTGTTGTGATCCATGAAGATGAGACCTGACACGATCACTCCCAGATATCTCAGTTATTGTTACGCAAGTGTGAAGATTTGGGACTAGATCTTCAAGTACTTTCTACGTATATATTATCATATATCTTTCTCTCATCTGTTCTAATGAGTACATTTTTAAGTATTTAAGGCGTTCGCAATAATTTAAATGCTTTATTAGTTCTATGCGGTCCGTCAATGATCTCTGTACCTGTTCCAGCTCTAATATCTCTCCTGTCCTGAGCTGTTCCAGCTCTGATACATCTCCTGCCCTGAGATGTTCCAGCTCTGATATCTCTCCTGTTCTGAGCTGTTCCAGCTCTGATATCTCTCCTGCCCTGAGATGTTCCAGCTCTGATACATTCCACCTGCCCTGAGCATGTTCCAGCTCTGATATCTCCTGTCCTGAGCTTTTCCCAAAGCTCTGATATCTCTCCTGTCCTGAGCTGTTCCAGCTCTGATAATCTCCTGCCCTGAGATGTTCCAGCTCTGATATTCTCCTGTCCTGAGCTGTTCCAACTCTGATATCTCTCCTGTCCTGAGCTGTTCCAGCTCTGATACATCTCCTGCCCTGAGCTGTTCCAGCTCTGATATCTCCTGCCCTGAGATGTTCCAGCTCTGATATCTCTCCTGTTCTGAGCTGTTCCAGCTCTGATACATCTCCTGCCCTGAGCTGTTCCAGCTCTGATATCTCCTGCCCTGAGATGTTCCAGCTCTGATATCTCTCCTGTTCTGAGCTGTTCCAGCTCTGATACATCTCCTGCCCTGAGCTGTTCCAGCTCTGATATCTCCTGCCCTGAGATGTTCCAGCTCTGATATCTCTCCTGTTCTGAGCTGTTCCAGCTCTGATATCTCTCCTGCCCTGAGATGTTCCAGCTCTGATATCTCTCCTGTTCTGAGCTGTTCCAGCTCTGATACATCTCCTGCCCTGAGATGTTCCAGCTCTGATATCTCTCCTGTTCTGAGCTGTTCCAGCTCTGATACATCTCCTGCCCTGAGCTGTTCCAGCTCTGATATCTCCTGCCCTGAGCTGTTCCAGCTCTGATATCTCTCCTGTCCTGAGCTGTTCCAGCTCTGATATATCTCCTGCCCTGAGATGTTCCAGCTCTGATATATCTCCTGCCCTGAGATGTTCCAGCTCTGATACATCTCCTGCCCTGAGATGTTCCAGCTCTGATATATCTCCTGCCCTGAGATGTTCCAGCTCTGATATATCTCCTGTCCTGAGCTGTTCCAGCTCTGATACATCTCCTGCCCAGAGATGTTCCAGCTCTGATATCTCTCCTGTTCTGAGCTGTTCCAGCTCTGATATCTCTCCTGCCCTGAGATGTTCCAGCTCTGATACATCTCCTGCCCTGAGATGTTCCAGCTCTGATATCTCTCCTGCCCTGAGCTGTTCCAGCTCTGATATCTCCTGCCCTGAGATGTTCCAGCTCTGATATCTCTCCTGTCCTGAGCTGTTCCAGCTCTGATATATCTCCTGCCCTGAGATGTTCCAGCTCTGATATATCTCCTGCCCTGAGATGTTCCAGCTCTGATATATCTCCTGTCCTGAGCTGTTCCAACTCTGATATCTCTCCTGTCCTGAGCTGTTCCAGCTCTGATACATCTCCTGCCCTGAGATGTTCCAGCTCTGATATCTCTCCTTTTCTGAGCTGTTCCAGCTCTGATATCTCTCCTGCCCTGAGATGTTCCAGCTCTGATACATCTCCTGCCCTGAGCTGTTCCAGCTCTGATATCTCCTGCCCTGAGATGTTCCAGCTCTGATATCTCTCCTGTTCTGAGCTGTTCCAGCTCTGATACATCTCCTGCCCTGAGCTGTTCCAGCTCTGATATCTCCTGCCCTGAGATGTTCCAGCTCTGATATCTCTCCTGTTCTGAGCTGTTCCAGCTCTGATATCTCTCCTGCCCTGAGATGTTCCAGCTCTGATATCTCTCCTGTTCTGAGCTGTTCCAGCTCTGATACATCTCCTGCCCTGAGATGTTCCAGCTCTGATATCTCTCCTGTTCTGAGCTGTTCCAGCTCTGATACATCTCCTGCCCTGAGATGTTCCAGCTCTGATATCTCTCCTGTTCTGAGCTGTTCCAGCTCTGATATATCTCCTGCCCTGAGCTGTTCCAGCTCTGATATCTCTCCTGCCCTGAGATGTTCCAGCTCTGATATCTCTCCTGTTCTGAGCTGTTCCAGCTCTGATACATCTCCTGCCCTGAGATGTTCCAGCTCTGATATCTCTCCTGTTCTGAGCTGTTCCAGCTCTGATACATCTCCTGCCCTGAGATGTTCCAGCTCTGATATCTCTCCTGTTCTGAGATGTTCCAGCTCTGATACATCTCCTGCCCTGAGCTGTTCCAGCTCTGATATCTCTCCTGCCCTGAGATGTTCCAGCTCTGATATCTCTCCTGTTCTGAGATGTTCCAGCTCTGATATATCTCCTGCCCTGAGCTGTTCCAGCTCTGATATCTCTCCTGCCCTGAGATGTTCCAGCTCTGATACATCTCCTGCCCTGAGATGTTCTGTGTTGTGGGCCTAGATTTTGTGTAATCCGTGCAGATTTAACAAGAAGAGGAAGAGCCGGTGTGACTGCCTCGAGCGTCTCCCAGACCAGCGTCATACCAACGGTTACCTCACTTCCCTCATCGGTGTCGCCATCCAAGACTCTTCTGAAGCAGTGTCTCCAGTCTTCTGGCTTCTAATTGCAAGTAAACCTCCGAAGAGTTGATCTGGGTTTTGCAATTAAGCCAACAAGTAAGCCAGTTTATGGGAAGAGCCTAAGCCAGCCTACAGTCATCCAGTGTCTCCTGCCATCCACCAAATTCTTCACTGCTGTGTGCAAGTAAGAGCATTCAGGTTTGCCAGTCCTAAGAGCTAAGCCAGTTTCTTCAGGAAAGCCAGATATACAAGTAAGCCAGTCGTTTCTTCAGCAAGCCAGTTCCTTGCAGTATTGTCTCCACTCGCTCTGTGCTACAAGTTGGACGCTTGTCAGAGTGATATTCACCATTCCTGTGGCTTATTGTACAAAAAGCCACCTGGGTTAGTGGTCCCAAGGCCGTGAGACTTAAGTGTACTGGCCGAACCCCGTGACGTCATCGTCCACCGCCAGCGAGTCAGGCAGCAGTGACGTCATCCATGCGCGCGCCACTCACAACCCACGCGACAGTTCCAGCTCTGATATCTCTCCTGCCCTGAGATGTTCCAGCTCTGATATATCTCCTGCCCTGAGATGTTCCAGCTCTGATATCTCTCCTGCCCTGAGATGTTCCAGCTCTGATATCTCTCCTGCCCTGAGCAGAGTCGTCAACATTGAACAATACTACAAATGAGATAGCACAAGTGATTTAAATAATGTCACTAACAGTACCACTTTCCTTGTTTTTAAAGTTCTTATTACCCATTAAGTGACAGAAAGGACTCGTTACAAGAACTGTGCGTCACACGTGACACAGGAAGGACTCCTTACACAAACTGTGCGTCACACGTGACACAGGAAGGACTCCTTACACAAACTGCGTCACACGTGACACAGGAAGGACTCATCAGCAAATTTCCGGAGCTGACTCATTCACTCACCATCTCCTGCCACCCACATACCATTTTCAGCTCCCAGCAACCCCTCCCATCTCTCCTCACTCCACCACACCCACCTCCCATCACTCCACCACACCCACCTCCCATCACTCCACCACACCCACCTCCCATCACTCCACCACACCCACCTCCCATCACTCCACCACATCCACCTCCCATCACTCCACCACACCCACCTCCCATCACTCCACCACACCCACCTCCCATCACTCCACCACACCCACCTCCCATCACTCCACCACACCCACCTCCCATCACTCCACCACACCCACCTCCCATCACTCCACCACACCCACCTCCCATCACTCCACCACACCCACCTCCCATCACTCCACCACACCCACCTCCCATCACTCCACCACACCCACCTCCCATCACTCCACCACACCCACCTCCCATCACTCCACCACCCCACCTCCCATCACTCCACCACATCCACCTCCCATCACTCCACCACACCCACCTCCATCACTCCACCACACCCATCTCCCATCACTCCACCACACCCACCTCCCATCACTCCACCACACCCACCTCCCATCCTCCACCACACCCACCTCCCATCACTCCACACCCACCTCCCATCACTCCACCACACCCACCTCCCATCACTCCACCACACCCACCTCCCATCACTCCACCACACCCATCTCCCATCACTCCACCACACCCACCTCCCATCACTCCACCACACCCATCTCCCATCACTCCACCACACCCACCTCCCATCACTCCACATCCACCTCCCATCACTCCACCACACCCATCTCCCATCACTCCACAACATCCACCTCCCATCACTCCACCACATCCACCTCCCATCACTCCACCACATCCACCTCCCATCACTCCACCACATCAACCTCCCATCACTCCACCACATCCACCTCCCATCACTCCACATCCACCTCCCATCACTCCACCACACCCATCTCCCATCACTCCACCACATCCATCTCCCATCACTCCACCACACCCATCTCCCATCACTCCACCACATCCACCTCCCATCACTCCACCACACCCATCTCCCATCACTCCACCACACCCACCTCCCATCACTCCACATCCACCTCCCATCACTCCACCACACCCACCTCCCATCACTACACCACATCCACCTCCCATCACTCCACCACACCCACCTCCCATCACTCCACCACCCACCTCCCATCACTCCACCACACCCACCTCCCATCACTCCACCACACCCACCTCCCATCACTCCACATCCACCTCCCATCACTCCACCACACCCACCTCCCATCACTCCACCACACCCACCTCCCATCACTCCACCACATCCACCTCCCATCACTCCACCACATCCACCTCCCATCACTCCACCACACCCACCTCCCATCACTCCACCACACCCACCTCTCATCACTCCTCCCCTCCCACCTCTCATCACTCCTCCCCCTCCCGGTATTTTAGACCCACTTAACTTAAAATTAAAACTTAATCTCCCTCGCTCATCGTCAGGGTCATTACTACACACATTTCTTTCTTCAGCTACCTTCCTCTTACTTGGATCAATATTTATCGTATTAAAGAAAATTGGGTATAAGCTGCTCCCCTATACTGCTGTACGTGATGGCTGGCTTAAGCTGCTCCTCTACACTGCTGTACGTGATGGATGGCTTAAGCTGCTCCTCTACACTGCTGTACGTGATGGCTGGCTTAAGCTGCTCCTCTACACTGCTGTACGTGATGGATGGCTTAAGCTGCTCCCCTATACTGCTGTACGTGATGGCTGGCTTAAGCTGCTCCTCTACACTGCTGTACGTGATGGCTGGCTTAAGCTGCTCCTCTACACTGCTGTACGTGATGGCTGGCTTAAGCTGCTCCTCTACACTGCTGTACGTGATGGCTGGCTTTAGCTTTCACTATATTATTATTGTTTTCTCTTGAACTTGATTAACTCTCAACCCTTCCGTTCCCAAGGAAAATAAATCCTTTCTTCTCAACTCTTTCCTTATACAACAGTCACTATTGTATTATTAACTTTCCTTACACAACAGTCACTATTGTATTATTAACTTTCCTTACACAACAGTCACTATTGTATTATTAACTTTCCTTACACAACAGTCACTATTGTATTATTAACTTTCCTTACACAACAGTCACTATTGTATTATTACCTTTTCTTACACAACAGTCACTATTGTATTATTAACTTTCCTTACACAACAGTCACTATTGTATTATTAACTTTCCTTACACAACAGTCACTATTGTATTATTAACTTTCCTCTCACAACAGTCACTATTGTATTATTAACTTTCCTTACACAACAGTCACTATTGTATTATTAACTTTCCTTTCACAACAGTCACTATTGTATTATTAACTTTCCTTACACAACAGTCACTACTGTATTATTAACTTTACCTACACAACCAATACTTTTTTATTATTTTATTTTATTTCTCCTTCATCTCATCAAACAATCACCAACAGTGTCCTCCAGCATCACCAACAGTGTCCTCCAGCATCACCAACAGTGTCCTTTAGCATTACCAACAGTGTCCTCCAGCATCACCAACAGTGTCCTCCAGCATCACCAACAGTGTCCTCCAGCATCACCAACAGTGTCCTTCAGCATTACCACCAGTGTCCTCCAGCATCACCAACAGTGTCCTCCAGCATCACCAACAGTGTCCTCCAGCACCACCAACAGTGTCCTCCAGCATCACCAACAATGTCCTTCAGCATCACCAACAGTGTCATACAGCATCACCAACAGTGTCCTCCAGCATTACCAACAATGTCCTCCAGCATCACCAACAGTGTCCTCCAGCATTACCAACAATGTCCTCCAGCATCACCAACAGTGTCCTCCAGCATTACCAACAGTGTCTTCCAGCATCACCAACAGTGTCCTCCAGCATCACCAACAGTGTCCTCCAGCATCACCAACAGTGTCCTCCAGCATCACCAACAGTGTCCTCCAAGAGAGAGGGACTAGAGAAAAACCGAGGAAATATCCTGAGAGTAAATAAGTCACAGGGAAGAGAAGAACTCTGTGTAAAAGGCTGATGGAATCACCAAACTACGCAGTAGGTGTTCAAGTCGAGAACATGAATTTCGTAATTGCCTTCATATATCAGCCACATTCAGCAACGGTAGAGGAATCCACGGAAAACATAAGAAAGATACCTGACTAGAAAACCTTGAAAATCATACACAATTATCTTCTTTAAAGATAGTAGAAACCATCGTTGTACCAAAAACAGTAAATGAAACCTCAAGAGACACATACTGGGGCTCTGAAAAATATGCTTTTACCCCACATATAACAGAACCTACTAGATGTAGATGAATGGTTCAGAGAACCGACAAGTTGATAAATTAGACACATATGCAACACTTAGGTGTCTTTATTGAAGAAACGTTTCGCCACACAGTGGCTTCATCAGTCCAATACAAAGAAGAATCGTGAAGAACAGGAGGAGTTTGAGGTAATCAGTCCCTCAGCCTTGAGTCGATGTTGTCAGTCCATCAACATGGACTCAAAGCTGAGGGACTGTGGCGAAACGTTTCCTCAATAAAGATACCGAAGTATTACAGAACCTACTAGAAATGAAAACACCCGACATGATGTTCACGAAGTAATGAGGTGCTAATCAAGAGACATAATAGTCTCTAATACTATATCCTCTGACCACAACCTCAATGACGTACAGACAAGTATAAATCCATGCATAGAGAGAACCTAATTAATTGTCATCGGTGAGGGATGTTCAGTAAATTTAACTTCAACAATCACAGAGTTGACTGGGACAAAATCAACAAAGAATTCTCAGACATTTCCTGGGAAGGAATCCAGAACAACATTAACCCTCAGCAGTGTATGGAAAAGCTGAATACAGAAACATACAAAGTCTGTATAAAATGTTCCGCTGAGAAAGTCTACAAGATCAAATATTGAAAGAGAACATACAAGAATGAGCAGGAAAAGAAAAACAGAGCATATATTACAACAAGGCTTTAAAAGAGACTGGACAAATATATGAGTGGGAGGCGCTGGGTTTGATTGGTGTCGTGGGTACGCGAGTAAATTCTTGGGTAGCTTTGGGTGGTGGTGGTTTTGATAAGGACTTGCCTTGTATGGAGCAGTAGGCCTTCTACAGTGTTCCTCCATTCTTATGTTCTTATGCAATAAAAGAAAAATTATGTACACCGAGAGATTATCAATTTACCAAAACTTTCCTGCCAGACGGAAGAAGCACAAAGAAAAAAAAGCTGTTCATGGAACTACAAAAAAATCTTAAAATATTTCTACATCCATGCAAAATTCATGCCAAAAACTACATCTAAAATTGTCCCACTACTCAGAGGATATTCATTTAACGGTGACGAAAATGTAGTAAACGAAATCTTTCAAGGACAGGATTAATGTTCAGAAATCCACTAAACGACAGAAGAGTTGAGGAGCCAGTTAGTTTTTACATTACCTCTGCCCTCCCTACAAGTCATACATCTCCCAGAATACGGAAAAATGCAGAAAACATGACCATACATGAAGTACCTGGCTTCATACATGGAAGTTTTTATTTATAAAGTACTGCAAAATACCACCAGTACGAGCATTTAAGTTTTGTTTAGAGAAAGAGCTCTGAGCTCTAGGTGAAATACCGGAAGCATTAAGAAGTGCAGACACGTCTCTGGTGGCAGTAGAACGCTGGCAAAACAAAGATACAGACCAGCACCATTAACATCACACATCATAAAAGTCTGAAAGGCTGATGAGATACCATATTACAAACTTTATGGAAAAGCATAACCTGCACACTGAATTATTCAGAGGGATCCAGCAAGCTCCACACCATGACTCGCTCTCCCACCATATGATGTGTTTTCTCAACTAACGGAGCCTAAAATTATAACAATCAACAAGTGGGGGCGGGGAGGGTCAGTGAATTGTTTTTTTAAGGTTAAAAAGAGTCCTCGTATGCTAATAGGTGAGGAACCACTGCTGTAGTCTTTAAAACAGCAAAGTTGACCAATTCATCTTGCAGTGCCTTGTTCTGCAGAGAGAAACGTTGAGAAGGCTGAGACATGATGCCAGGGTTGTGAATGCACACCATGGGTGAGACCAGACTCACCGACGTCAACAACGATAAAGATGAGTGTATGTGAGAGAGACGGAAACAGTGTGCGAAAGAAACAGAGAGAGAGAGAGAGAGAGAGTCTCTCTCTGATGGTGTGCATGAGAGTAAGAGTGAACGTACAGACATTCACTGTCACCGTACACGGGTATGTGCACACGCCCCGGGACACAAGCATAGCAACGCTATGGGCACGCCATACCTTCTTCCTCCGTGCAATAATGGCACTTGGACACGCTTTCACGTGTCCCAAGGGCGTATCTCAAGCGTTGCGTGCACGCCCCTCGCTCACCGCCACCCCGCCCATGCATACGCACGCCAGCGTTCAAACACCGCGCACCTGATCAACACTATCAAGAAACTAGGTAGAATACAACGCTTGGCAAGGAAATTGCTAGCAAAATTGAACAAGAATGAATTACGAGTAATCACTTAAGGAACTCAATCTTAAAATCCTTAGAAATAGAAGAACCAGGAGATATGATCATGGCATAAAAAGTTTAATAGTGACAAAAATATTCAGAGTTAGTAGGGAGTTAAGGGGACATAGAAGGCAGGTAAAGACGGGAATGAACCACACGGATGTTAGGAAGTGTAACCATCTTTTGAGTCTCAATGTGGTAGGTGGAACGCACTGCACGATGAGCCGGAGATAAACACCATGCACAGTTTCACGAGTTGGTATAACTGAGCCCTGGAGGTCGGGAATCAATACACTCAATCGATATGAATTAAGAGGAGCAAGGAGCTATGAGTCGATTCCTGCAACTGAATTAGTTGAGTACACAAAGAAGTACATATATGTCCGCACTCATGCACGCACTAAGACACCACGTACGAACACACGCACGAACACACACACACACACACACAAACGTATGTTAGGACAAAATTAGAATATCCAGCAGTAGTACAGTATGGTGTCCGCCCTTAACAGAATATGTGCACACAAGAAGGAAAAAACTAAAAAAAAAACGAATTACATAATAACTGGGAGTTATAAAACATGACGTGTGAAGATCCATAACACTAGTATTGTTCACCAGCTACCATCAGAGAACAAGTACACATGATAACACGTACAGTATAAGGTAATAATGAAGGATAGATATGATTTCTTGCTAATATAAACTGGAAGAACAAGAGACCAACGTTGTAAATTAAGGTTAGAAAAACAAAGAGGCTCCAAAAGGATACCATAAAAATTTTATCAGAGAGAGATAGATAGAGAGATAGATATATAGATAGATAGATAGATAGAGAGAGAGAGAGAGGCAGAACACTGCAGCAACATAGAAGTGGAGGTATACAGTGCTTCAACCGCTGGAATATAAAACCAAATCCAAATTAGCCAATGAAGACGGGACACCTGCAGCTGATAAGACACATGTGCAACAGTTAGGTATCTTTATTCCGAAACGTTTCGCCTACACAGTAGACTTCTTCAGTCGAGTACAAAGGAGTTAGCAGAATCAGTCCATCACCCTTGAAGACGTAGTTTTGAGGCAGTCAGTCCCTCAGTCTGGAGAAGTTTTGCTCCAGAGTCTGGAACAATGTGAAGTTGAAGTGACAGTATGGAGACTTATATACTCTTTAAACTACGTCATCAAGGGTGATGGACTGATTACACCGTCTTCACATCTCTCTGCTTCCTCCTCTGTACTCGACTGAAGAAGCCTACTGTGTAGACGAAACGTTTCGGAATCAAGATACCTAACTGTTGCACATGTGTCTTACTTATCAACCTGTGGGTACTGTATACCATTTTCATATTCACACCTGCAGGGGCACCTGCTCCTGTAGTTAGAAAGAGGTACTCATAAATACAGTCACAACCATTAAACAGGCACACATGCATACACCGTGTATACGCTACGCACGTACACATTCAACCTTAACGTACATACATAAGGAATACAAAAAAAAAAAATGCACGATAACCCTTACCAGCTCCGGCAGCTCCTCACAGCCTCCTGGCCACACACCTACACTTGACGCCCACACCCACTCTTGACGCCCACTCCTCCTGCAAACACACATGACGAGGCAGGAACACTGTGTACAGGACACTCCAGGCTGGTGACCCACATAACTCTAACTTTTACTTTCAAATGAACGTCAAGAGCTCACACTGCCACTTTGCCAGGATAGTTCTTACCCAGGTCAAGGAACCTCAGGTGTGGAGGTAATCACGTGTTGATGGGTGAGTGGAAGGTGGTGTGTGGATAGTTGACGTGTGGAGAGTGATTGATTGGCGTGTGGAGGTAATGCCATGATGACTGAGTGATTGATTGACATGTGGAGACACTGGTTGAATGAAGTGTGTGGTGTTAGGAAAGTGACTGACAGTGGAAGGTAACAACTTGTTCATGGTTGACTGGATGGAGTGTGTAGTGTACGGAGGGTGACTAACATGTCTGGAATTTCACTGATTGCTTTGTGAAAAGGCCCCAGAGCTTCCCTATTATTCGTAATGTTGAACATAAAAATGGTTGACATTATTGCTATGCTGTCACCAATAACACTTGTCCAATACTAACTACTATCATCACTACTGCAAGTTTACAGAAATCCCCAAGACATTGCAATCAAAATAAATGAAAATAAGTTAGCAGTAATTCACAAAGTACATGCGTAATTCACGCCAAGTCAGCGGCCATAAATACCATCACAGAAATCTTCACAATGTAGAATTTGGCTCCGAGGAGCGAGTTTATCAGGCAGTGCCACTCATCCTGTGAGTGGCACTAAACCTATGAAAAACACTACATTACTACTAATATTACTATTACTGATACTATTACTATTATTACTGCTACTACTACTACTACTATTACTTCTACTACTAATATTGTTATTACTACTACTACTACTTTTACTACTATTCTACTACTACTATTATTACTGCTACTACTTCTACTACTACTACTAATGATGCTGCTACTACTACTACTACTATTACTGCTAATATTACTATTACTGATGCTATTACTACTATTACTGCTACTGCTACTACTATTATTACTGTTATTACTTCTACTACTACTATTATTATTATTACTACTAATATTACAACTACTACTAATATTACTTTTACTACTATTCTACTACTACTATTACTGCTAGTACTTCTACTACTACTACTACTACTAATGCTACTGCTACTATTACTACTGATGTTGCTACTACTACTACTACTATTACTACTAATATTACTGCTACTTCTACTATTACTGCTACTACTACTACTACTACTACTTCTACTACTTTTAGACTGCTACTACTTCTATACCGCTACTACTACTACTATTATTGCTACAACTACTACTATTACTACTAATAATACAACTATTATTACTACTACTACTACTACTACTAATAATAATAATAATAATAATAATAATAATAATAATAATAATGAAAATCTTTTTCTGGAAAACCTACAAATTTTTTAGACAAGTTTACAATCGTATAATGTCTGAGAGCACCGACCTTTACCGCCTACCACAATAAAACTGTGGGTTAAAGATTTAACCCGGGATAACTTAACAGAGACAAACTTTGACTTACTTCCAGTGGCATCGTTACAGTGCAAATAGTTGACAAGCCAGTAGTGATACTGTGACCTCCGTCTTGACTGCTTCAGTACAGAGGGTTGAGAGAATTCCGCAATGACCCTAAGAAAGGTATTAAATCCGCTCCTGTTCCACAGCTCAAGACTTAGCTGAAGGGCGTGATGTGTGGCAGGTGGCAGAAGGTAGCGTGTACAGAAGACCTTTACTACTGCAGGAGACAACTTGAATACAGCGTGTGCAAGAAGCCCTGACAACCATCACTAGTTATTTCCTCAAACATGAATACTGCAGCTGTCTGCCAAGATCCTCACATCTCCTAAGTTAAATTCACATTCCTCCAACCTCAGTCACATATAAGGAAAGGTCAGCCACTAAGAGGAAAGAGAGAGAGAGAGAGAGAGAGAGAGAGAGAGAGAGAGAGAGAGAGAGAGAGAGAGAGAGAGAGAGAGAGAGAGAGACAGACAGACAGACAGACAGAGTCACGCTTACAATAATAAAAACTTGACACCAAAACATAACATAGTTCTCATCTTGTAACCATAAATAGGTAATTATACTCTCTCAGTTGCTGCCACTCTCTCACTCAACACTCAGACATACAACCAATCACAACACCAGCATGAGTTTTCTTCCCCCCTCTATATCATATCTACCCCCTTTCCAGTCAGTCTTTTCAAGGCTGGTGAAGGGCTCTTGATCCAAGGAATTAGAGCAGAAATATCCTTCTTTCCTTGCATTCAAACCTGCTAACCAACCCTTCCCCAGGCGGAGTTCAACGCACCCTAATAATAATGATAATAATAATAATAATAATAATAATAATAATAATAATAATAATAATAATAATTATAATAATAATAATAATAATAATAATGACTCCTTTTCTGAGCCTCCCCTCGTAGCAACACAATACTCTCAGATCTCTGCCTTTTCATATTTTCCCCTCAGTGACCCCCTCACAAGAGTGTTACACAGGTTCTCCCCTCACACGAGACCTTCACACGAGGGAGGGAGGGACGAACACTGCAACCAGAGGGAGAAGAGACCAATAGGCTAAGGAGTAGGGGAGAGCTTTGCCGGGGATAAAGAATTAGCAGAGAGAGAGAGAGAGAGAGAGTGATAGAGAGAGAGAGAGAGAGAGAGAGAGAGAGAGAGAGAGAGAGAGAGAGAGAGAGAGAGAGAGAGAGAGAGAGAGAGAGAGAGAGAGAAGAGGGTACGGAGGGGTGAGATAAGATGACCATTATCATCTGTCTGTGACTAGATAAAGCCCACTGCGTGGGCGAAACGTTGTCAATAAAGGATCACATTATACTGCTTATGTGTTTATTTTTCCAACCTCTCTTTTTTCTCTCCATATACTCTTCCCTCCTTGCATCTCTTCTACTTTGTAAAAACCTCTCATATGCTAACTTTTTCTCCCTTACTACTCTCTTTACATCATCATTCCACCAATCGCTCCTCTTCCCTCCCGCACCCACTCGCCTGTAACCACAAACTTCTGCTGAACACTCTAACACTACATTTTTAAATCTACCCCATACATCTTCGACCCCATTGCCTACACTCTCACTAGCCCATCTATCCTCCAATAGTTGTTTATATCTTACCCTAACTGCCTCCTCTTTTAGTTTATAAACCTTCACCTCTCTCTTACTTACTGATTCTATTTTCCTTGTATCCCATCTACCTTTTACTCCCACTGTAGCTATAACTAAAAAGTGATCTGATATATCTGTGGCCCCTCTATAAACATGTACATCCTGAAGTCTACTCAACAGTCTTTTATCTACCAATACATAGTCCAACAAACTATTGTCATTATGCCCTACATCATATCTTGTATATTTATTTATCCTGTTTTTCTTAAAATATGTATTACCTATAACTAAACCCCTTTCTATACAAAGTTCAATCAAAGGGCTCCCATTATCATTTACACCTGGCACTCCAAACTTACCTACTACACCCTACTACACAGGCTCTAGGATGCTCTGACAGGAGACGTGTCGACCAGGTGCTTCAGCTCCTTCAGTGCCCTGGCGATGGACTGGGTGCTTCGGCTCCTTCAGTGCCCTGGTGATGGACCAGGTGCTTCGGCTCCTTCAGTGCCCTGGTGATGGACCAGGTGCTTCGGCTCCTTCAGTGCCCTGGTGATGGACCAGGTGCTTCGGCTCCTTCAGTGCCCTGGCGATGGACTGGGTGCTTCGGCTCCTTCAGTGCCCTGGTGATGGACCAGGTGCTTCGGCTCCTTCAGTGCCCTGGTGATGGACCAGGTGCTTCGGCTCCTTCAGTGCCCTGGTGATGGACCAGGTGCTTCAGCTCCTTCAGGTCCCTGGTGATGGACCAGGTGCTTCGGCTCCTTCAGTGCGCTGGTGATGGACCAGGTGCTTCGGCTCCTTCAGTGCCCTGGTGATGGACCAGGTGCTTCGGCTCCTTCAGTGCCCTGGTGATGGACCAGGTGCTTCGGCTCCTTCAGTGCCCTGGTGATGGACCAGGTGCTTCAGCTCCTTCAGGTCCCTGGTGATGGACCAGGTGCTTCGGCTCCTTCAGTGCCCTGGTGATGGACCAGGTGCTTCGGCTCCTTCAGTGCCCTGGTGATGGACCAGGTGCTTCGGCTCCTTCAGTGCCCTGGTGATGGACCAGGTGCTTCAGCTCCTTCAGGTCCCTGGTGAAGGACCAGGTGCTTCGGCTCCTTCAGTGCGCTGGTGATGGACCAGGTGCTTCGGCTCCTTCAGTGCCCTGGTGATGGACCAGGTGCTTCGGCTCCTTCAGTGCCCTGGTGATGGACCAGGTGCTTCGGCTCCTTCAGTGCCCTGGTGATGGACCAGGTGCTTCAGCTCCTTCAGGTCCCTGGTGATGGACCAGGTGCTTCGGCTCCTTCAGTGCCCTGGTGATGGACCAGGTGCTTCAGCTCCTTCAGGTCCCTGGTGAAGGACCAGGTGCTTCGGCTCCTTCAGGTCCCTGGTGATGGACCAGGTGCTTCGGCTCCTTCAGTGCGCTGGTGATGGACCAGGTGCTTCGGCTCCTTCAGTGCCCTGGTGATGGACCAGGTGCTTCGGCTCCTTCAGTGCCCTGGTGATGGACCAGGTGCTTCGGCTCCTTCAGTGCCCTGGTGATGGACCAGGTGCTTCAGCTCCTTCAGGTCCCTGGTGATGGACCAGGTGCTTCGGCTCCTTCAGTGCCCTGGTGATGGACCAGGTGCTTCGGCTCCTTCAGTGCCCTGGTGATGGACCAGGTGCTTCGGCTCCTTCAGTGCCCTGGTGATGGACCAGGTGCTTCAGCTCCTTCAGGTCCCTGGTGAAGGACCAGGTGCTTCGGCTCCTTCAGTGCGCTGGTGATGGACCAGGTGCTTCGGCTCCTTCAGTGCCCTGGTGATGGACCAGGTGCTTCGGCTCCTTCAGTGCCCTGGTGATGGACCAGGTGCTTCGGCTCCTTCAGTGCCCTGGTGATGGACCGGGTGCTTCGGCTCCTTCAGTGCCCTGGTGATGGACCGGGTGCTTCGGCTCCTTCAGTGCCCTGGTGATGGACCAGGTGCTTCGGCTCCTTCAGTGCCCTGGTGATGGACCGGGTGCTTCGGCTCCTTCAGTGCCCTGGTGATGGACCAGGTGCTTCGGCTCCTTCAGTGCCCTGGTGATGGACCAGGTGCTTCGGCTCCTTCAGTGCCCTGGTGATGGACCAGGTGCTTCGGCTCCTTCAGTGCCCTGGTGATGGACCGGGTGCTTCGGCTCCTTCAGTGCCCTGGTGATGGACCGGGTACTTCGGCTCCTTCAGTGCCCTGGTGATGGACCGGGTGCTTCGGCTCCTTCAGTGCCCTGGTGATGGACCAGGTGCTTCGGCTCCTTCAGTGCCCTGGTGATGGACCGGGTGCTTCGGCTCCTTCAGTGCCCTGGTGATGGACCAGGTGCTTCGGCTCCTTCAGTGCCCTGGTGATGGACCGGGTGCTTCGGCTCCTTCAGTGCCCTGGTGATGGACCAGGTGCTTCGGCTCCTTCAGTGCCCTGGTGATGGACCGGGTGCTTCGGCTCCTTCAGTGCCCTGGTGATGGACCGGGTGCTTCGGCTCCTTCAGTGCCCTGGTGATGGACCAGGTGCTTCGGCTCCTTCAGTGCCCTGGTGATGGACCAGGTGCTTCGGCTCCTTCAGTGCCCTGGTGATGGACCAGGTGCTTCGGCTCCTTCAGTGCCCTGGTGATGGACCGGGTGCTTCAGCTCCTTCAGTGCCCTGGTGATGGACCAGGTGCTTCGGCTCCTTCAGTGCCCTGGTGATGGACCGGGTGCTTCGGCTCCTTCAGTGCCCTGGTGATGGACCAGGTGCTTCGGCTCCTTCAGTGCCCTGGTGATGGACCGGGTGCTTCAGCTCCTTCAGTTCGCTCTTTGGTAGTGCCCTGATTATCGGAGCTTGTTCCATGGATGGAGTAGAAGTTGGGTTGGAAAGGTGTTTTTGTTTGTGGGATTGGTTTAGGGTTTGAGGGGGACCTGCCTAGTGTGGGCCGGTTGGCCTGCTGCAGTGTTACTTCCTTCTGTAATATTATGAGAGAGGGGTTGGATTTGAGCGGGACTTGGAAGGTTGTGAAGGCTTGAGGGTTGTGAAGGTTGATTGGGTGCCGCTGGGGATGGGATGGGCAAATATTTTTGTTCGTGGGTTGGTTTTGACATGGACCTGCCTAGTGTGGGCCAGTAGGCCTGTTGCAGTGTTCCTCCTTTCTTATGTTCTTATGTTCTTATTACTGCTATTATTATTATTATCAAGCAGCGCTAGCATAAAACTCGTGTATGAGAGGGAGAGACAAAGACAAGAAGAACTAAGAAGGATGAGTAGGAAGCAGAGACAGGGATGAAGATGGATAAGAAAAAACTGCAAGGAGGGAGAGAAAAAAGGGAAGAGGTGGTGGCGAGTGACAAGGAAGGAAAATAATAGGGGGGGGGGGTTAGGAGAGGAAAGGAAGGACGGACAAAATAAAGGTGAAACGGAGGGGAAGGTGAAGAAGGAATGGTGGGATGGAAGTAACGAGGGATTGTCCATTAATGGTTCCGTGGGTAATGGCCCCAGCGACCCGGTACTTGACAAGGGAGAGGGAGGGAAGGAGGGAGGGAGAGAAGGGAGGGAGGTAGGGAGATGAGGGAGGAGCAGTAATGAAGCAGACACAAGCGTCTGGTTTGAAGGGTGCTGGGTCTCACCAGGGACTACCTTCACAACACACACTAAATTAATGACTCCTCAAGTCTCCATTCACTGTCCCTCACACCCACGCCCTTCCCTCACTCCCACGCCTCACACCCACGTCCACGCCTTACAACCACACCCATGCCTCTCCTACACCCACGCCTCTCTACATCCACGCCTCTCCTACACCCACGCCTCACACCCATGCCTCTCCTACACCCACACCTCACACCCATGCCTCTCCTACACCCACGCCTCACACCCATGCCTCTCCTACACCCACGCCTCACACCCTACCTCTCCTACACCCACACCTCACACCCATGCCTTTCCTACACCCACACCTCACACCCATGCCTCTCCTACACCCACACCTCACACCCATGCCTCTCCTACACCCACACCTCACACCCATGCCTCTCCTACACCCACACCTCACACCCATGCCTTTCCTACACCCACACCTCACACCCATGCCTCTCCTACACCCACACCTCACACCCATGCCTCTCCTACACCCACCCCTCACACCCATGCCTCTCCTACACCCACACCTCACACCCATGCCTTTCCTACACCCACACCTCACACCCATGCCTCTCCTACACCCACGCCTCACACCCATGCCTCTTGTACACCCACACCTCACACCCATGCCTCTCCTACACCCACGCCTCACACCCATGCCTCTCCTACACCCACACCTCACACCCATGCCTTTCCTACACCCACACCTCACACCCATGCCTCTCCTACACCCACACCTCACACCCATGCCTCTCCTACACCCACACCTCACACCCATGCCTCTCCTACACCCACACCTCACACCCATGCCTTTCCTATACCCACACCTCACACCCATGCCTCTCCTACACCCATGCCCCTCCTACACCCACACCTCACACCCATGCCTCTCCTACACCCACACCTCACCCACTAATGGAAAAAAGTCAGTTCTACTCACGGGATAATCAACATTATTTACCATCCATGAAGACCTTGTTTTCAAGAGGCAACCATTCCAGATTCCTCCTGACAGTTCCTAATCACCCAGGCTGTAGTACTTACGTTGGACTGCGTGCTGCTAGCACCAACAGCTTGACAGATCAGACCATCAACCAGTAGGCCTGGCTGGAAGCAGGCAGCGAGAGCTGTCCCCCCCCCCGCGAAACCATTGGGGAAATTTATACTTCTGTTTGTAATACCTTATGTATACCTTTGATATACCCTTGAAGAGTTTCGAGAGTTTCTCTAAATGGTAGGTTTCCTAAATGAAATTTTATTTTAACATGAGGAGGCGGGCGAGTAGAGCCAGCGCTAAGGTATCTAACTTGTTTCAGGATGAAGGTGCCGTGTACCAGGAACTGCTTTCATAATGTCAAACGTTCACTTGGGGATTGTTTTACGCTGTTTCTCTAAAACATTGCAAAAAAGCCACGAGCAAAAATAGGTACGTGTAAAACGTGCGTACAAAACAGGGACTTACGTACAAAACACCCACGAAGAGGAGTGACCTTGTGGGTAAACAAATCGTGGAGTACCACAGGTATATTAAAACTGAAATACAAGAAGCACTGAAGTGTAGTCCAACATTCAGAGCACGTCACCATCAACCACAACACCTTCACTACCACCACCATCCCCTCCAATACCTACCTCCCAACTACTACAATCACTACCACCCACAATTCCCTCTACAACACACCACAATGATCGTGGCGGCCACATCACTCTCCGTCACACGTACTACGTGTCATAAGCCCTAAACACCTCCTGAGACAGTGCCAGACAGTGCCGCTGTCACAGAATTAAGGTGACAGCTCATCCATCAACAAACGCTCACGTAATTCTCCACCATAACCCTTACTTGTAAAATAAAGAGGCACCAAATAGCTCCTCTGTAAATGTCTTACATGAGGATATTCTAAATCACAACCTATTTTTTGTGCATACCCAATTTCTGTCATATCTAATTCGTCTTATCATATGTATGTCATGTCCTGTTTCTATCATACCCAATTTCTGACATATTGTCGTTGTACGGTATTTGTCAAGCCCTATTTCTGTCACGACTTTTCAGTCACATTGTCATATTCAAATTCTGTTAAAATCTTTTCATTCTCTGTTTTTATCATAGGCTATTTCGTACATATCCTACGCATAAAAACATGCCAAGTTTTGGGCCTATTGGCCCATACTAGGCAGATCAATTCACCCAACCACACTCACTCATATGCCTGTCCAACCTATATTTAAAGCTACCCAGAATTCTCGCCCCAGTGACGCTACCTGGGAGTGTCTTCCACTCATCTACAACTCTACTGCCAACTCAATACCTCCCTATTTCCTTGGTAATCCAAATTTGTCCTCCAATTTGAAAACACTCTGCAAGTCTTATCAACATCCGAGGGCCCAGACTTTTTAACATCTTTCTAGACGATATCAGAAACACTGCCGGAACAAATGTCTTCAAGAAATTAGACATCTCCGCCATGTGGCGGATCAACCAGACTGTGATGAGTATGTGAGCCAGCGGGCCGCCTGTGGCAATAGTCTGGTTGGCAAGACAAGCACCGCACAAGCCTGGCCCAGGGCCGGGCTGTAAGAGTAGAAGAACTCTCGAAACCAATCAAAGGTAAAGGTATGTATTACTCACAAGCAAGCACTTTTGGTTTATGTGAATATTCACTCATTAGTATACATACTGCTGCATGCAACCCACACGAGTACATCATGGAACCCACACAAGTACATCATGTAACCCACACAAGTACATCATCCAACCCACACAAGTACATCATCCAACCCACACATGTACATCATGTAACCCACACAAGTACATCATCCAACCCACACAAGTACATCATCCAACCCACACAAGTACATCATGTAACCCACACAAGTACATCATCCAACCCACACAAGTACATCATCCAACCCACACATGTACATCATGTAACCCACACAAGTACATCATCCAACCCACACAAGTACATCATCCAACCCACACATGTACATCATGTAACCCACACAAGTACATCATCCAACCCACACAAGTACATCATCCAACCCACACAAGTACATCATGTAACCCACACAAGTACATCATGGAACCCACACGAGTACATCATCCAATTCATACTGTGACATCATCCATCCTCTTCTCTACACACCACCAACACCACTTCCCTCCACACCACCACCACTGCCCTCCACACCACCACCACTTCACTCCACACCACCACCACTTCCCTCCACACCACCACCACTTCCCTCCACATCACCACCACTTCCCTCCACAACACCACCACTTCCCTCCACACCACCACCACTTCCCTCCACATCACCACCACTTCCCTCCACACCACCACCACTTCCCTCCACACCACCACTTCCCTCCACACCACCACCACTTCCCTCCACACCACCACTTTTCTCCTCATAAACACACCATCAGCGGAGGCGCCACACGACTGGCCGCCACATTAGGAAAGTATTCCACAGAGTTGGCAGTATATCATGAAGGGGTCAGCCCGAGGGAGGGCATTACCACAGCCACGACACACCCACATCTCCAACACCAACAACAACACTAGTCCATAACTGAGTTTCAAAAGTTCTACCGTCGTATTCAGGCTATTTCTGTCAGCAGTCCGCAGGTGAACACGGTTATCACAATCTGGCTGATCTATTTAAATCAAGTAGTGGTCAAGTTTCCTCCTAGAAACCTTAATTCCAGCAATATTTCTTATATCTGCTGGTAGATGATTCAGGAGTCTTAGACCTAGGATGTCAACAGTGTTCTCTAATTATGACCATAGCACCTCCTAAGACTCAGTGAGTCTCTTCTACAATAAATCATTAGATTAATCGATATATTCTCCTATCGGTTTCATGGAGTAAATGCTAGCAGGAAATTGTCTTTTTTTTAATGATAACTTTTCTCCCTACAAAGAAAATATAAAGAATGTAAATAACGGACAGTCTTCTACACCAGAGAATAAAAGAACTTTGCAGAGTACTTCATTTATTTTGAAAGTTGTCACAACCTTCTTCCTCATACATCAGTTTTAATTCGTTTCAGGTAAACATTGAGTTTCTCGTTGCCGACCAGAACATTTTGTTTATATTTGTTTGAATTATTTCAGTATTTTCTACTACGACAAGTTTCAAGATTATTTTGACAATGTCAGCAAAATATAACATGAAGCTGTGGCTTGTGTCGATGAGGCTCAGAAAAACTAAAGATGCAAATCTGAACGCTGTTCTTGCTATTATTTCATTAAATACACATTTCTCAAAACATGTACGAATGCTGTGCATTGTGTTCACACATACAACATGACGAGTAAGATGTAACAATGTTTCGTAACACTGCAATGGAAGAAGACATTTTTACCTTCGTATTATATCAATTTCCTCCAAGTTTCATGTCGCTGTTTATCACTGGTAAGTCACACTGTCTATAATGTAACTTAATGTAGAAATTTCTTCTACCTTAAAATTTTGCATTAGGTAATCTTAGAGTTCACTTCTCTCAGTCTATATTGGGTTTATCTCTTACATAGTTTAAAGTTCTTCTCTCTATTCTCTGCATTGTTTACCTATAAAAAGAAGGAAGGATTGTGCTCCACTCCTTGTTATGACCCACATTAATTTAGTGCTTGGTATGAATCAATCTACAAATCTGCTTTCTGCAGGTACAGGTACAGTTACAGGTACTGGTGCAAGTGTTAATACAGGTAGGTTCACCAGGACAGGTCCTGACCCGGACCTTCTGAGGAATGGGGTAATGGGAGGCATGCAAGGTGTATTCAAGGAAGGGAACTGCATGAAGGCACTCTCACGACTCACCAGGCTCTACTAACCACTGGCTCGTGCACTCAACCTTCTAGACAACGGACTCTTGATCCAATCAATCATACCTGATTACATTTATAACTTTGATGAGCTCCGAGAGTTTTTCTACTCCCCAAGCCCGGTCATAGGCCAGGCTTGTCTGGTGCTTGCCTGGTCAACCAAGCTGTTGCTGTTGGTGGTCCGCGGACACACATATCCATCATAGGTGCTGTATAATAATAATAATAATAATAACAATAATAATAATAATAATAATAATAATAATAATAATAATAATGCATTCATTTCGGTCGCTGCGAGATCTGAGAAAGGTATCACAGCATTGCATAACCCCAGCCCCTTCTACCTCAATGCTTGCGAAAGTCACAGTGCAGAGTAACTTGATACCCCAGGTATTAAGTTAATACCCGAGTATTTACTTAATTCCCCAGTATTAAGTTAAAACCTTAGAATTAAATTAATAATCCACAACTTAGTTAATACCCTGGTAATATGCTAGAATCCTAGTATTATGCTACTATCTCGGTATTACGTTAATACCCCGCTATTTAATTAATACCTCAGTATTAAATAAATAAGCAGTGTTAATTTAGTACTCCAGTATTAACGTAATACCCAAGTTTTAAGTTAATTCTCTAGTATTAAGTTAATACCCCGGTATTAATACGGTAACGAATACGGTACGAATTCGGTAACGAAATACTGAAACAACAACCTGGGAATGACTTACGTAGCGCGTGCAAACGCAGCCCTGAATTTTGCCTACTATATCTATCACAGCCTTAAACAAATTTGAAGCCAGTCGAATAAGACTTTTCTCGAGTAAAGAGCGAAAAAAATGTTAGACATCAAGCGAAAACATTACTGAGAATGTATTGAGAAATGGGGTTTAAGGTTGATCAGAGGAGACATTCACTAGTTATAACTCAGGGTAAAAATTTGCTTGATAAAATGTTCCAAACACACAGCTCACAGTGAGTGACAAGCTGTTATATTAAAGTCCACCAATGGTAAAAGTTTGAAGCCGATCAGAGAAGGCATTCAATAACTGATCTGATTCCACTGATTCCAATTTTTTAGCTATTTAAGTAAAATTTCAAATTTGCACCTATTCGGACTAAACTTATGGGTTATCATCCTTTTTAGGGAATCCATCGTCATTAATATTTTGAAACTCTTCAGAACAAGCATTCTTGAGTTACTGAATAAAAATTAATATAACTATTTATTAAATAAAATTAACAAGCTGGAACTGATGACATACAGTGAACCAGAGTGAGCCCATCAGGTGAGTCACTCTCCAGTTATGTCAGGGATTTCAACCAGTCAAAGATTATTCTTTGAATATTTTAGTAGATCAACAAATTTGTGTGCACGCAAAACGAAGCTTAACAGGAAGTATCGTGACGGCAGGATGCATCACATCTTAGCAGGATGCATCACATCTTAGCAGGATGCATCACATCTTAGCAGGATGCATCACATCTTAGCAGGATGCATCACATCTTAGCTACTGCGACCGTTCACAAGAGGTGAGGTGAAGTGAAATGTATTTTAACGTGACTGAAGTGGAATAAAAATTTCACACAATTTTACACATAAAATCGTCAAAGGTGCTGCGTCTACACATCTGAATTACACTCTTCCCTGGTGTCGCATTTGTTGTCATCTTTTTTGAAGGTTTGAAGCTCCACCACTGAGGGTTGGAAGTTTGAAGCTGCACCACTGAGGGTTGAAGGTTTGAAGCTCCACCACTGAGGGTTGGAAGTTTGAAGCAGCACCACTGAGGGTTGGAAGTTTGAAGCAGCACCACTGAGGGTTGGAAGTTTGAAGCTGCACCACTGAGGGTTGGAAGTTTGAAGCTGCACCACTGAGGGTTGGAAGTTTGAAGCAGCACCACTGAGGGTTGGAAGTTTGAAGCAGCACCACTGAGGGTTGGAAGTTTGAAGCAGCACCACTGAGGGTTGGAAGTTTGAAGCTGCACCACTGAGGGTTGGAAGTTTGAAGCAGCACCACTGAGGGTTGGAAGTTTGAAGCAGCACCACTGAGGGTTGGAAGTTTGAAGCAGCACCACTGAGGGTTGGAAGTTTGAAGCAGCACCACTGAGGGTTGGAAGTTTGAAGCAGCACCACTGAGGGTTGGAAGTTTGAAGCAGCACCACTGAGGGTTGGAAGTTTGAAGCAGCACCACTGAGGGTTGGAAGTTTGAAGCAGCACCACTGAGGGTTGGAAGTTTGAAGCTGCACCACTGAGGATTGGAAGTTTGAAGCAGCACCACTGAGGGTTGAAAGTTTGAAGCTGCACCACTGAGGGTTGGAAGTTTGAAGCAGCACCACTGAGGGTTGGAAGTTTGAAGCAGCACCACTGAGGGTTGGAAGTTTGAAGCAGCACCACTGAGGGTTGGAAGTTTGAAGCAGCACCACTGAGGGTTGGAAGTTTGAAGCAGCACCACTGAGGGTTGGAAGTTTGAAGCAGCACCACTGAGGGTTGGAAGTTTGAAGCTGCACCACTGAGGATTGGAAGTTTGAAGCAGCACCACTGAGGGTTGGAAGTTTGAAGCTGCACCACTGAGGGTTGGAAGTTTGAAGCAGCACCACTGAGGGTTGGAAGTTTGAAGCAGCACCACTGAGGGTTGGAAGTTTGAAGCAGCACCACTGAGGGTTGGAAGTTTGAAGCTGCACCACTGAGGGTTGGAAGTTTGAAGCTGCACCACTGAGGGTTGGAAGTTTGAAGCTGCACCACTGAGGGTTGGAAGTTTGAAGCTGCACCACTGAGGGTTGGAAGTTTGAAGCAGCACCACTGAGGGTTGGAAGTTTGAAGCAGCACCACTGAGGGTTGGAAGTTTGAAGCAGCACCACTGAGGGTTGGAAGTTTGAAGCAGCACCACTGAGGGTTGGAAGTTTGAAGCTGCACCACTGAGGGTTGGAAGTTTGAAGCAGCACCACTGAGGGTTGGAAGTTTGAAGCAGCACCACTGAGGGTTGGAAGTTTGAAGCAGCACCACTGAGGGTTGGAAGTTTGAAGCTGCACCACTGAGGGTTGGAAGTTTGAAGCTGCACCACTGAGGGTTGGAAGTTTGAAGCTGCACCACTGAGGGTTGGAAGTTTGAAGCTGCACCACTGAGGATTGGAAGTTTGAAGCTGCACCACTGAGGATTGGAAGTCCTCCCAGCCATGCCATGATGCTGGGCCTGGGTTCAATAACTCGGGTAATAGTGCACCTCAACGTGCTAACTTCTCTAAAAATTTGGTCTTCGTTACCGTACACAAGTGTTGAAAATTTTTGAAGCCGACTGGATGAGGAATTCTAGAGTTAACAGCAAAATTAAATGAAAAAGTAGGAATGAAAAAAATCAGGCAACCTCTTAAATAAAGATAACCCTTCAGTGACACATAATGATAATAATAATAATAGTCACAATAATAATAATAATGATAATAATAATAATAATAATAATAATAAAGATAATACACATGAGACTTGGTGACAGTGTCAACAGTATTATCAAGGTAATAATCACTGTGCTGTGTTCAACCCAGAAAGTACCTGTTTTATTTACCAACTTTCTCAACTCACAAAACAAGACTCGACTAATAAAACCTAAATTTAGTTTAATGAACTTTTTCAAACACTTAAAACTGCCCATTGAACTCGGAACCAGGCCTAAAATGACAAAAAAAAAAAAGTCCCCAGGAAAAAATACTAGAAAGCAAAACTGCTGGTTGTGGTTATAGCTTTTGTTTTGACTTTTTTTTTTAATGGTGAATGTGTTTGGCTTCACAGACACAACAAACTGTCATTTTGAAACGTAAATTTTTGACGTTTTCCTCAACGTCAATTTTTAAACGCTTCCTATTTTTCTCGAAATTGCATTGTTCTAATTTTCATTAGGTTAGGTTTGATTAAGTTAAGTTAGGTTCGTCAGGAACCAGGACAAGTGTGTCCTGACGCGGGTCTTAAGTCAGATGATGACCCACCGCTGGAACTTCTGGTCATCTGGGTAGGTGACATAAATCTATAAAAACATGCATTTAACCATGAATAAGCCAATTACTGCAGTGAGTCTGGCAATGCGGTGGAACACGAAAAATGTGAAGCGTTCAAATTTGAACGTTTGCTTCTTGTGGTGCCAGGAGGATGGTCTGCATAGCACTGACTAGCCTCCACCAGAACAGGTGGTTGTTCCTCCACACCACTACAGCAGAGGTGGGTGGACCGCCACAGCAGAGGTGAGCGGCACTCCACAGCAGGGGTGGGTGGACCCTCCACAGCAGGGGTGGGTGGACCCTCTACAGCAGGGGTGGGTGGACCCTCCACAGCAGGGGTTGGTGGACCCTCTACAGCAGAGGTGAGCAGCCCTCCACAGCAGGGGTGGGCGTACCCTCCACAGCAGGGGTGGGTGGACCTTCAGCTCCTGGGTGAGAGACACTGGGAACATTAATAGTCAGACGGCAGATAATCCCAGAATAGCCTGGGACTTGTGTCGTCCTATACTGACACCAAAACATAGGGTTAAAATACGTGTCCTGCTATCTGCCTGCTTCACTCTCTCTCTTCCTCACTCTCGCTTGCTTTCTCTCTAATTTACAAGTAATGGATTTACTAGAGCGTCGTTCACAGTTCATATGTTTGTTTTACAAGGTAAAAGTTGTTAGCCTACCTTCCCTTATCGGTATCTGTTTCACAGTTAACTTATCTGAGTGAACTATAAAATTAAACAATATTCATATGAGGTAGAGGATAAAGTTGGAGTCAGCTGTCAGCCACACATTCCTTTTTACCAACTTACTGCCGCTCTAATGTTTACATGGTGTGAGAATGAGTTTCAAACATGAATAATTGCAAAGTATATAGCCAAAGCGAAACTATGTATGGCTACCAGTCCTGTGGTGTAATATCTGTTTACCGAGTACCCAGGAGATTCAGCCCATTAAGGGAGTTTAGAGCATTGGCCTTGTACATAACAGTAAGGCCATCGACATCACTCCAGCGTTGAGGTCTTTGCTAAAACGGCACCTCCAACCAAGCCAGGTCGATACGAAAGATGAATCGTCTTACGTGGTCCTCTGCCTTGTCCGGAAGTAGATGGTATGGAGGCTCTCAGTCCAAGAAAGCTGCTCACACTCCAGGTGAGTGTGAGCAGGCTAATGTGTTGGGTAAAAGGAAGCATGTGCAACTTAACAGACATTTTATTGGGGCTATGCGTCGCTCTCCAGGAACTTAGTAAAGAAAACATTGGCTTAAGGGTTGTCAGGGGTCGGGGTGGCCGGGCTTTAGGGAGGGGAAACGGGGTAGGGGTGGAAGGGTGTAGGGGGACCACAGGTAGCAGGTAGGTTGATAAATTAGACACATGTGCAACACTTGGGTCTCTTTATTGTGGAAACGTTTCGCCACACAGTGGCTTCATCAGTCCAATACAAAGATCAGGAGTTTGAGGTAATCAGTCCCTCAGCCGGGAGTCGATATAATTAGTCTATCATTCTTGACTGATGTACCGATTACATAGACTCCAGGCTGAGGGACTGATTACCTCAAATTCCTTCTGATCTTGAAAATTCTTCTTTGTATTGGACTGATGAAGCCACTGTGTGGCGAAACGTTTTCTCAATAAAGATACCCAAGTGTTGCATATGTGTCTAATTAATCAACTTGTGGGTTCTATGAAAAATTTATCAACATCAGGTAGGTTCTGCAGCCTCTTTTGAATGGTATTTACTTGCGTTTGATACAACGAAGGGGAGGGTAGCTCTAATCGCTTGGATCAAGAGCCATTGACTAGCTTCCAGGCACCCCTCTAGAAGAGCCAATCGTGCCATCTTCCCAGGGTCATGTCGCACCCATAACTTGTATTAATTGCTTCATTACCTCGTACAAATGAGACTCGTTAAGGTTAATAGCTCTTCAAGGCCGGTACCTCCATGCTGATGAAGACTTCTTGATCCAAGAACTTAGAGCTGCCCTTCCCTGCCTTGGATTAAAAATAATTACTTAACATTCATCATGTTTAGTGTTTCCCATGACTGTAATAACAGCAATAATAGGTTAAGAGGGTGTAGCTATAAGCTGGTAGTGTCACTATGATAGTTACTCAAGCTTTATGATAGGCTGACTAGTGGGCCATCGTGTGCTAACTGCCCACTCAACACTGCTTAACTGTTTATATACCCTACGTGCTCATAACCCAGTCATACCCTACTAACTACCCGGACATACAGGGTAATTATCTAGTTACACCCTACTAACTACCTACCTGGAGATGTGCATGGATGTGCAAGTTAACTATCCAATCGCCCTCGAATTTCCCTAGTTTCCCCCCCCCCACCCGCTAACTACTGCCACGCCCTTACCTGGTAAATAATTCAGCCTTCACTAGTCTGTGCTAACAATCAAATTATCTTAAGTGTTAACTTCACCTCACTCCTCCCTTTGTACTAACAACCCCACCCCTCCCACACAACCTCCAGCAGACACTTGCCCTCTTCTAACCACCCCTGTAAGAACTTTCCTTACCACTGGGTAACAATCGTATAGAATAGTTTGATGATAACACATTCACCAGGAACGAAGTCCTGACACGGGGTCTTTATTTCCAGAATGTGACCCATCATATAAAATAAGAAAGCAGCACACTGCTGATGTATTCAACTTTGCTAAATACAAAAAAAATCACTAATGGATAAGTTGCATGTTACATAGGACAAAAATAAGCCGATCAAAGCTGCGGTATAGTTAATATGCCTGAATTACTAACGTTTCACTTCAATAAAGATTAATAATTTGCACAGTGATGAATGGAGACACAATAGAGATTACAAAAGACACTCAAGACTGCACACACACACACACACACACACACACACACACTCGAGCTGCCACTTCGATACAAGAGTGACACGTGTCGCTTCACGACGCACGTCGCCACAATGCGAAGCCTCTATACCCAACAACTTTTTAAGTAATGCAGAAAATATTTCGCTTCCCTGTACAAAGTTTTCCATGGCGCTCATGATTCAGGCAGTTAATTAATTTATATTATTTGGTGCCGTGCAGAGCGCCTTTGTAAACTCTAGTGGCATTCATGGCACTGCCATTCATAGCTAGTATTTATATATATTATTTTCCCACTTAAAAGCATTTACGTCAGGGTATTCAGCCAGAAATAAAAAAAATCTTAATAATGCTTATGTTCAATAGATGAATGTAAAAAAAGAAAAAAAAGAATCGTTTGTACCATATACTTCATAAAGATTGAAAGTCACAATGCCCCAGCTAGAATAATTCAAAACACAAAGTGAAAGTGACAAGCGGACGACTTCATAAAAGAAGAATGTCACAATAGGGTGACATCATTCACAACAAACCTACAAATGAAAGATGAGACTAAGTGACGTTTTGGTTGAGCCTGAGGCTGATAATGGTCGAGGATGGACCGAAACATAAGAAAGTAGGAACCCAGCAGCAGACCTACTGACCCAAACCCAAACCCACTAACAAAAATATTCGCGCAACCCACATTATCATCGTCACGTTTGATACCCAATTTGTGGCCTAATTATGCACTTCTGCCATGACACTGTACATAGTGGTAAGTGGCACCCACAGCAAAACTCTTTCCTGTGTGAACTCTTATGTAATCTTCAAACACCGCTACAACGCAACTCTCAGATACACAAAATTAGGGAAGGAAATATATCGTTCGTGAAATTGTCTCTTCGTAGTTCTTGAGAGTACTGAGTAACCTTCCCAGCTGGTGTACGTACAATCTTTCCAGCTGGTGTACGTACAACCTTCCCAGCTGGTGTACGTACAACCTTCCCAGCTGGTGTACGTACAACCTTCCTAGCTGGTGTACGTACAACCTTCCCAGCTGGTGTACGTACAACCTTCCCAGCTGGTGTACGTACAACCTTCCCAGCTGGTGTACGTACAACCTTCCCAGCTGGTGCACGTACAACCTTCCCAGCTGGTGTACGTACAACCTACCCTCAGACTACCCTCGTAACTCCATTGTTGATTTCTTGCATGTGCATTGCACAACATCATTCCTATATTTCCTCTCTCTCTCCCACCAGTGTTCCCGGGGCGGAATTAAATATGTGATGGCAACAAACTCTCTATTCAACATTACAGGGGACTGAATGACCCACACGAGTTTAGCGCTTCATGAAATACAATACTACAATAAAAACCTCATACGGTGTGGTGGAACAAGGTAATAGAGGGTATGATTTTTGTTCTGGGTGAAATATTGTATTAATTCGTATTCCACTTCTGACGCGAGGTGTGTGGGGGAGGGGAAGGGGGAAGGCCTCGGTCAGATGACGAAAAGCTCCAGCTGTGGGTCATCATATGACTAAGACCCTCGTCAGGAAACACTTGTCCTGTTTCCTGACAAACTTTACCTAACCTAACCTCTGAAGGAGGGGTGGAGACGTTACAATATGAATATTCATCTAAACTGTGATGTCAACACACTTTTGCAAGAGTGAGTGAATGATGATGAGAGTGTTTCTTCTTTTTCGTGTCACCCTTCCTTGTTATGAGAGTAACACACACACACACACACACACACACACACACACACACACACACACACACACACACACACACACATATATATATATATATATATATATATAGTGTTGAGTATATGGGTCATGACGAGGTGATGTATTACACGAGCACAACACAGTGCTAACTCTGGGACTTCCCAGAGTTAATTTTGTCGCTGGTCACGACACACCGCCCCAACGACCTCGCAATCCTTGGCCGAGGAGACGCCCCTTGCAACATGTGCCTGTCTTGAGAGAGAGAGAGAGAGAGAGAGAGAGAGAGAGAGAGAGAGAGAGAGAGAGAGAGAGAGAGAGAGAGAGAGAATAATAATAATAATAATGGCAAAGTAGTAAATTCAAGGAAGATGCTAATAAACCACATTAGGACAGAAATACAGAAAGTAAATGAAGTTGGTTTGTATATTTGGACCCCCCTAACTGGAACCCTCTTCTCCTGAAGAGGACTTCAGATGGGGTCGAAATATACAGACAATTTTCCTCTGCGTTTCCGTCCCCATGTGGGTTATTAGGATCGACAAGTGTTTATTACACTTTTATCGATAATTTCTAGAAGATAGTTTCAGAGATATACAGCAGTATGGGTCTTAGTTAATGAACAAATTAAAATATACTTGCTCAGCATCTCTGGCACCAGATGAGACATTTTTAACCATCCAATTGATTTTCAGAAGGCTGAGAAAGTTGTATCTAGTAAGTCCATGGTCGAGAGGAATATAATAGAATCAAGTCTCATAAAAAATAGTTTAGAAAATAATATGAATATTGCTTTTGGGTTATACAAATTGGATTCATTTATAATTAATAAAATTTTGGAAAAATTTAAGATACATTAGACAAATTTAATTTTTTTTGGTAGAATATAAGCTGTGTTTCACGGATCCTTGTCTACCTACCTACATCATCATAAGAAGTCAGGTGTTGTGGGGTGGCAGTGAGGTGTAGTCTCCTCCTTATATACCTTCCTGTTAATCTTTTATTTTTATAGTTCTTGATAATGTGAGAAATCACGAAAGCGCTTGAAATTTCACAATTTTTCAGTGGTTATTCTGCATATATATATATATATATATATATATATATATATATATATATATATATATATATATATATATATATATATATATATATATATATATATATATATATAATTTAGAAAATAAACTGTTCTGGCCGGGAATCGAGCCCATGATACTTTAACACGCCACCCTCCTAGCCCGGCAAAATTCTGAGACGCCCTTCTAAACCACTTAACCATCAATGTGACATACATCAGGTGCCCAGTAGCACAGGACATGTCGGTCTTGACGCGGACACATACGTGGCTGTGGTCCTTAGCTTGCCTCAGCCACGTATGTCAGTATCAGGAGTGACACGTCCAGTGCTATTCGGCACCTGATGTATGTGACGTTTGTGGTTAAGTGGTTTAGGGCGTCTTTCAATTTTGAAGGGCGACGATGGTGGTGTGTTAAAGTATCGTGGGGTCGATTCCCGGCTAGTGCAATACAGCTTACTAGAGTGAAAGATGAGTGTGGAAATATAGAATAAACATTGTGAAAAGCAGGGGCACCAAAGGCACAATATCAGAGAACACTGTCAACATCCGTGGTTCAAGACTCTAAGTTTAGGGAGTTTTATAGGAAATTTAGATCTAACCTTCTACCAACAGATATAAGAAATTTTGCCGGAATAAAGATCAAATATTTAAGATGAAACGACACAGGTTCCTGCAAGAGCTGCTTGATCAACCAGGTTATTATGACAACAACAGCGTGGCTGATCAAGGAGTCACAAAGGACTACTTTCCTCAAGAGAGGAAAAACTCTGAAAACGAATGACAGGTAAGTCACATTAAGTACAGATTAAAATGATTATGATTTTTTTATATAGAAAATTATTGAATGAAATAGTTTTAAACATTGGGACTCATCAAATTAGTACGACAACAGTAACACGAGTAATGAAGTCACAAGTTCTAGTTGAAAACATCAGCCACGATCAGGTTATAAAAGAACACATAACACAAGAACAAGTTTTAGTAGAACAAATAACAAGAACAGGTTCTAGTAGAATATATTACACAAGTACAGGTTCTTGTAGAACACATTACACAAGAACAAGACCCTACAGAATACATTATACAAGAACAGATTACTGGAGAACACATTACAAGGCCAGGAGCCAGTGGTATACATAACACAGTCAGTAACACAATCAATGTCTCTGCTTGAGTGTAAACACTGCGTCACGTGACCTTCCTACCCTCCCTCCCCTGCTAGTCCCACTTCTGCTTCCTGGAATACCTGACTTCCGGTGGTGGTTTGTTCGTCAGGAAACAGTTTTTTCCTCCTGACGCGAATCTTGATTCAAACATCTGCTTCACCATGCTAACAATCCCATTCCATTCTTAAAAATGAAAGCTCACATCCTATCCCATAATAATAGTAATAATACTTTCCCAAGATGAGACTAGACTTCAGGAGCGAATCTTCAGGCGGCTATAAATCAAGGCTTGCGGTAGGCCTCAGACAACAATATGATGTTTAACGAGGACAAGTTTCAACTGATCCGTTGTGGAAGTATGGGGGACATAAAGACTAACGGAGCACAGGTCAGACTCAAATCATTAAGTAGAACAAAAGTCCCATTTGCGAGACTTTGGAGTAATGATGTTGGAAGACCTCACACTCAAGGATCACAATAATGTTGCCATTGCTACCGAAAGGAAAATGGTAAACTGGATATATTGAACTTTCAAGACTTTCAAACTTTCCAGGCTAGAATATTGCTGGACACTGAAGGTTACCTTCAAGGCAGACGTAATTACTAAGTTGGAAAACGTAGAGAGAATTTTCAATGATTGTATACATTCAGTCAAGCATCTGAACAATTAGTGGGAACGCTTGAAGTCCTCTCAACTCCTTAGAAAGTACGCCAGAAAAGTACGTAATAATTTACACAGGAAAATCTTGGAGGATCCGGTCCCCAAACCTGAACACCGAAATATCTCTATGTGACAAAAAGAGACTTGGCAAAATACCCCCACTAAAAAGAAGAGGAGCGATAAGTACACCACAAAGAGAGAGAGAGAGAACTCCATGAGTATCACAGGTTCCCGAATCTTCAACGCCCTCCCTCTGTGCATAAGTGGAGATACCAACAACTCTCTGGCGGTCTTCAAAAGGACACTGGACTAGTTCCTCAAATCAGTGCCTGACCAGACGGGCTGTGGTTCGTACGTTGGAATGCGTGTGGTCAGCAGTAACAATCTGGTTGCTCAGGCTTTGATTCTCCAATAGGCCTGGTCTGGGACAGGGCAAAAGGGGGCGTTGATTCCCAGGAAACGTCCTTCAAATATCCTTCAGGACATAATATACGGTTCATACAAGCCTAAACTGAATTTCAGATTTCTTAAAAAAATATATGACATATATACATAAATATAAAGCATAAGTGAAGTTTTTAACACAAGACAGAATGCCAGTTAAATCCTTCAATCAGTCTTGAATAATTTAGTGAAAACATTCACGTAGTTTTTTAAGATGAGTGTAAACACTTGCAGCATTAATACGAGTGGTAAACATTAAAATAGTCTTTGAAAAATAAAAAAAAATAGTTGAGTAAGAGTGAATACGGTACCTTCTGTGGGTGAGTTGTGAATCACTCGAGGCAAACCACTTTTTGTTAAGAGCAGATCACGACCACAGCTTAACACAGAAATTATAACACAATTGATGTTTAACAGATGCGTCTTGCAAGTAACACAGTGATAAATAACACCACAGAACTAATATGCCATCTATACAGATACACAGTGTGGAGATCAGATCAACCAGATCAACCAGGCTGTGATGAATATGTGAGGCAGCGGGCCTCCAGTACCAACAGCGTGGCTAACCAGGCAAGCACCAGATGAGCACCGGGCTCCGAGACTCTCGAAACTCATCAAAGGTATATCAAAGGTATATTAATACCACAAGTGGTGAGGAAACAGGAAAACGTGTCTCATGGGAAGACTGGTGAGTCAGGTCTGGCTAACAAAACAATGTCCTACTCAACTCTAGGATTTCCTCCCTGACCTCCAGACTCGCGTCTTTGTGCGCATGTCAATGTGTATTTGCTTGCGATATTGTGTGTATCTGAGCACGTGTTTACGCGCTTGTGTATTTACGCTCAAGTGTGTGTGTGTGTGCGTGTACTCAACTATTTGTGGTTACAGGGGTCGATTCACAGTTCCTGTGTGTGTGTGTGTGTGTGTTTGTTTACGTGGGCGAGTGTATATGTTAATGTATTTACAAGTGTCAGGATAAGGGTAAGAGACTAAGGATAAATATTACTGGAAGTACAGACTTGGTATAATTAAAGAATAAAGTGTGTGTGAAGATATAAGTGAAAAAGAGGAGGAATAACAGGTAGAGGGATGGGCGTGGACAAAGTAACACCCACTAACAGGGACCTCCCGCCCACACCACGCCCACGCCACTATGCTCGCCGTCCACCAACTGACAGCATGTTCCTTGCTGGCAACTAGCTGTGTGTATACTGTGTACTCGCTTAGTTGTGCTTTCAGCTGTGTCATAGATCCTAGCATTACTTCTTAACTAGTAATACTTGGCTAGTAATAAATAGTGTGTTTACTCACCTAGTTGTACTCACCTATCTGTTGTTGCAGGGGTTGATTCATAGCTCCTGGCCCCGCCACTTCACTGGCCGCTAATGGGTCACTCTCCATGCACCATGAGCTCTATCATACCTCTTCTTAAAGCCATGAATGGATCCTGCCTCCACTACATCGCTTCCCAAACTATTCCACTTCCTGACCACTCTGTGACTGAAGAAATACTTCCTAACATCCCTGTGAGTCATCTGAGTCTCTGTGTGTGTGTGTTAGTTACCATTTGTCCAAGGCACATGTCGGTTAGCCACTTGGCCAGTTGTATATTTGTGTGTGTGTGGGGTGTGTGTGGTGTGTGTGTGGGGTGTGTGTGGTGTGTGTGGGGTGTGTGTGGTGTGTGTGTGTGTGGTTATGGGTGTGGTGTGTGGCTGGTGTGTGAGTGTGTTGTGTGTGTGTGTGGTCTATGTGTGCATTAGTTGTGGGCTGTGTGAGTGTAGTGTGTGTGGTGTGGTGTGTGGTGTGTGTGTGTGTGTGTGGTTGTGTGGAGTGTGTGTGGGTGTGTGTGTGTGTGTGGTGTGTTGGGGTGTGTGGTGTGTGTGTGGTGTGTGTGTGGTGGGGTGTGTGGGTGTGTGTGGTGTGTGTGTGGGGTGTGTGGGGTGTGTGGGTGTGTGTGGGTGTGTGTGTGTGTGTGTGGGGTGTGTGGTGGGGTGTGTGTGTGTGTGTGTGGGTGTGTGTGTGTGGTGTGTGGTGTGTGTGTGTGTGTGTGTGTGTGGGTGTGGTGTGTGTGTGTGGGTGTTGTGTGGGGTTGTGTGTGGGTGTGGTGGTGGTGTGTGTGGGTGTGTGTGGTGTGTGTGTGTGGGGTGTGGGTGTGTGTGGGGTGTGGTGTGGTGTGTGTGGGGTGGTGTGGGGTGTGTGGGGTGTGTGTGGGTGTGTGTGGGGTGTGTTGGTGTGTGTGGGGTGTGTGTGGGGTGTGTGTGGGGTGTGTGGTGTGTGTGTTCACGGTCCGTGGTTACTATGTTTATGTTAGAGTACGTGGAAGTTGTAATATGCATGTGTGTGGGGGGGGGCAGGTGACTCAAACTCGTTCACTAATATACTCCCTCCCTCCTTCTCCTCCCTCCACCTTCCCCACCCTCCTCCTTCCCTCCATCCACCTTCCCCACCCTCCTCCTTCCCCACCCTCCACCTTCCCCACCCTCCACCTTCCCCTCCATCCACCAAGTCCCACCCTCCACCTTCCCCACCCTCCTCCTTCCCTAGATGGTTCCATCCCTTGCTCCCTCCAGCTGGTGCAAGGCAGGGAGCCACCTGCACGCCCACCTTGCGCCCGCAGTCCTCCTGACCACCAACCTTCTATCACGAAAGAGTTATTAAGAAATTACATTTACAAGGTAAAAAATAATATACTCCCACAATATACATGTAAACACCTTACATGTATATACGTGCAAATACCTTACATGTATATACATGTAAACACCTTACATGTATATACGTGCAAACACCTTACATGTATATACATGTAAACACCTTACATGTATATACGTGTAAACACCTTACATGTATATACGTGCAAACACCTTACATGTATATACGTGTAAACACCTTACATGTATATACGTGTAAACACCTTACATGTATATACGTGCAAACACCTTACATGTATATACGTAAAAACACCTTACATGTATATACGTGTAAACACCTTACATGTATATACGTGTAAACACCTTACATGTATATACGTGTAAACACCTTACATGTATATACGTGTAAACACCTTACATGTATATACATGTAAACACCTTACATGTATATACGTGCAAACACCTTACATGTATATACATGTAAACATCTTACATGTATATACGTGTAAACATCTTACATGTATATACGTGTAAACACCTTACATGTATATACGTGTAAACACCTTACATGTATATACGTGTAAACACCTTACATTTATATACATGTAAACACCTTACATGTATATACGTGTAAACACCTTACATGTATATACGTGTACGAGTGCTGGCCACTGAGAAATATATCCTATAAAAAATTCATGATGATGCAAAAAGTAAATCACTCACAATCATTACTAAGTGCAAATCACTTTTTATCCTCCCTCCTCCTCCACCTCCCATTCCTCCTTAACTCATTTTCATCCTTCTTCCTTCCCCCTTCTCCACCAGAGTCCGTTTATTCCCTCAATTAGTCCTCTCCCTCACTCCCTTTCCCCTCACCCTCCCTCCCTTCCACCTCCACCCTCATCTACCAAGCAACCACCTGTCTTCACTTACATTACCACCTTAAGGAAGGTTCCTTGACGCTGGTGAGAGGTTCTTGATCTAGGGAGTTGGATCAGTGCTCCAGTTCCCTGAATTAAGACTGAATACCTTCCACATCCCCCTACGGGTTTAACGCTTTCCCCATAATTATAATAATAATAATTCACTTATATTAAGTTCATTAAAAACTTCAAGAAACACTATACATACCTTTGAAGAGTTTCGAGAGTTTCTCTACTCTCTGAGCCCGGCCATGGGCCAGGCTCGTCTGGTGCTATATAAGTTGAGAAAATAAAGAATGGATGGGAGATGGGCCACGAATACAATTAAAAATCTGTAGACGGTGACGCTGGAATTACCATACAATACAGAATAATTAAAAGAGAAGGGTGTATATGTTAATTAAATTACAGCCAATGATTACGTAAGTCTTATAGGTGACATACATAGCTGTGACATGTTTGGAGAGTTTGTGTGGTTCTCTGAGCCAGGTCTCTGGCTGTATGTGACATGTTTGGAGAGTTTGTGTGGTTCTCTGAGCCAGGTCTCTGGCTGTATGTGACATGTTTGGAGAGTTTGTGTGGTTCTCTGAGCCAGGTCTCTGGCTGTAAGTGACATGTTTGGAGAGTTTGTGTGGTTCTCTGAGCCAGGTCTCTGGCTGTAAGTGACATGTTTGGAGAGTTTGTGTGGTTCTCTGAGCCAGGTCTCTGGCTGTATGTGACATGTTTGGAGAGTTTCAGTGGTTCTCTGAGCCAGGTCTCTGGCTGTATGTGACATGTTTGGAGAGTTTCAGTGGTTCTCTGAGCCAGGTCTCTGGCTGTATGTGACATGTTTGGAGAGTTTCAGTGGTTCTCTGAGCCAGGTCTCTGGCTGTAGGTGACATGTTTGGAAAGTTTCAGTGGTTCTCTGAGCCAGGTCTCTGGCTGTATGTGACATGTTTGGAGAGTTTCAGTGGTTCTCTGAGCCAGGTCTCTGGCTGTAGGTGACATGTTTGGAGAGTTTTAGTGGTTCTCTGAGCCAGGTCTCTGGCTGTAAGTGACATGTTTGGAGAGTTTTAGTGGTTCTCTGAGCCAGGTCTCTGGCTGTATGTGACATGTTTGGAGAGTTTGTGTGGTTCTCTGAGCCATGTCTCTGGCTGTATGTGACATGTTTGGAGAGTTTGTGTGGTTCTCTGAGCCAGGTCTCTGGCTGTATGTGACATGTTTGGAGAGTTTGTGTGGTTCTCTGAGCCAGGTCTCTGGCTGTATGTGACATGTTTGAAGAGTTTGTGTGGTTCTCTGAGCCAGGTCTCTGGCTGTAAGTGACATGTTTGGAGAGTTTGTGTGGTTCTCTGAGCCAGGTCTCTGGCTGTATGTGACATGTTTGGAGAGTTTGTGTGGTTCTCTGAGCCAGGTCTCTGGCTGTAAGTGACATGTTTGGAGAGTTTTAGTGGTTCTCTGAGCCAGGTCTCTGGCTGTATGTGACATGTTTGGAGAGTTTCAGTGGTTCTCTGAGCCAGGTCTCTGGCTGTATGTGACATGTTTGGAGAGTTTGTGTGGTTCTCTGAGCCAGGTCTCTGGCTGTAGGTGACATGTTTGGAGAGTTTGTGTGGTTCTGTGAGCCAGGTCTCTGTCTGTAGGTGATGATTTGATCTACGTCTGCTATAAGCATGAAACAAAAAGAAGATGCGTTGTGACTATGTCTTTGGGCACTGAACCTTTTATTTTGCTGAGACTGGAATCTTCTGTTTACTACTTCTCTTGTGTCCTGCTGGAAGCCTGAATATACATTTCCCTACTTTTTTTACTTAAGTCTACTGACTACTTCATTTTCTGGGTTATCCCTTCCTGGTCATATTTATCAAATGCCTTTTCAAAATCCGTGTAAGTCACATCCGCGCTTTCTTTTTTCCCAAAGCCTCGGGGATATTGTCATAATGATATAATAGTGGTGACAAGCATGGTCTTCCTGTTTTAATTCTTATTGACTTGGGTCGTCTAGGTAATGACTTTCCATAAAAACAATAAGTATTTTTATGGCGTATGATGTTAGTGTTACTGGTCTAAATATTTGCCATAGCTTACCTTTGAAGAGTTTCGAAAGTTTAACTACTCTCGGAGCTTAGATGTCTCCTTTGTAAAGAGAGGTTACGTCTGCACTTTAAAGGTCTAGAATATCACCTGAATCCAAGCTCCTCCTTCAAAGAACACAGAGCTCCTGCTAACAGTACTCTGCATATATTGACAAATACTGAATTCCAGGAATCAGGTCCAGGTTCAGAGTGCATGTATATGTTTATTTATGTTCCAAGTCTGGTGAGTTTATATTAATATTAGACTTTGATTATAGGGTGGACAGAGTGAAGAAATTATCTGGTTTTTTCAACTCTTATAGCATCGATTGCATTACTGGACAGTGATTCATAAAGTTCTTACAGGATTTCGCTCATTTCTTCACCGTTATCGATGTATGAATCTCTTCTGGGTAGAAGGCCAATACTGGAAGAAGTTTTCGACTTGGATTTTGCAAATGTGAAAGTGATTTTCCTTAATTTCGTGAATGACTTTTTGTTTTGTTTTTGTTTTCGTATAAATTGCGTCTTGTAGGAATGCTTTAGTTTATTCTCTATATTGCTAATTTGTCAATGTAAAGTTTCTGCAGTTTGTTGTGATATTTGTGACTTGTTTTAACAATTCTGTATGAGCTCCAAGGCTTAATCAACAGCAGCATTCGGTTCTTCCATAAATTGTTTTGTGTTAAGATTGCTGAGGATGGTCTCCCATGGAATGGTTCTCAGCTCATTGGTTAGGTTCGCAGCTCATTGGTTAGGTTCTAAGCTCATTGGTTAGGTTCTCAGCTCCTGGATAAGTGAAATTAATATTTACACCCCTCACGTTGACATGTGACAAAATACACTGTAAAAGTTACACCGTAAAAGTACTACATACAAATATATAATGTACGAAAGAGCTATTAAGGGCTCAGCAAGCAAACACAGCAACCACACACACACTGAGCAAACACATTAACAAGTACTATACAGAGATACGGGTAAGGAGTACACACCACGAGTGCAACACTAAGAGGACAGGTGATTGCTAGTCATGCCTAGTAAGGCTGCATCAGTTATCCACTATTCGTTCCCGAAAAATAAAAATGTGTTCGCCGGACAAAATGCAGAATACAATTTTTCTCGTGTAATGCCTATGAATGCATTTTATCGCGGGGAAATTTAATACCTTTCATTGGAACGAGAAAATTCTAATGAATGGTGTTTAACGAACCGCAGTGAACGGCACTTCGGCTTGTAAATAATCCAATTTTATTAATTTTCTGAGACGAAAACACTTCAGAAAATACTAGTAGCTTAGAGCAAAATCTTAGAAGCTAAAATTAATGAAATATAGTAAGTAAAAAATCTTTGCTGAGGAAACGTTTCGCCCGCCAGTGGCTTCTTGAGTCCAGTACAGAGAAGAACGGTGGAAGAGGAGGAGAATGAGATAATAAGTCATCAAGCCTGGTGCGATGTGTTCACTCCATCAGTCTTTTCTCAACACTGATGGAGTGAACACATCGACACCAGGCTGAAGGACCGATTACCCCATTCTCCTCCTCTTGCACCGTTCTTGGCTGTGATGGACTGAAGAAGCCACTGGCGGGCGAAACGTTTCATCAACAAAGATTCCCAAGTCTTGAACAAGTGTCTCATTCTTCAACTTGTTAGTTTTTCTAACAATTTACGTCACACAAGTAAAAAAAAAAAGAATAAGAACTAAAAGAAGGTCAGTTGTGACGAGGTGAATGGAAGGGAAGGGAATGGAAGGGAAGGGAAGGGAAGGGAAAGCGTGGTTTACACAGACACATGAGCAAACACTAGGACATATTTATTGGATAACGTCCTAATGTTTGCTCACCTGTCCTTTTAAACCAATCTTGTGGGTATCTATCACCAATCTTGTGGGTATCTATCACCAATCTTGTGGGTATCTATCACCAATCTTGTGGGTATCTATCACCAATCTTGTGGGTATCTATCACCAATCTTGTGGGTATCTATCACCAATCTTGTGGGTATCTATCACCAATCTTGTGGGTATCTATCACCAATCTTGTGGGTATCTATCACCAATCTTGTGGGTATCTATCACCAATCTTGTGGGTATCTATCACCGAGGTTTATACCATGGAAAAGCGCGTAGCTGCGAGTGATTTTGATAATTCACTCAGTAATGGAGAGCCACCAGACAAGTGTCGACGTGACCCACACGATGGTTGTACTGCTGATGGGACTCTGCTTCCTCCACCTTCCTCTCGCTGTTGCAGAATACAAATTTTTGTCGTGTAATGCCTATGAAGGCCATTTTTTGCTGGGAAATTTAATACCTTTCACTGGAACGAGCAAATTCTAACGAATGGTGTAAATTTACAAGTAACCCATACACCTTTATACCTGTGGTGAGTTCTGAGAACCTTTCCACTGCCGCAGCCCGGTCATGGACCAGGCATAATTTTCAGAAGCTTTCGACGAGGTTTCCTTCGGTCCTGGACAATTATCACATAAGCTCTCAGAACCGTCGTCAAAAATCACCTCTCCATATTGCTTTATCGCACACCATAAAGTACAATATAAACAAACACTACATACTGCGTATAATAAACTTAAATGATAAATTGAGCCGGACAGTGGGAGCAGAAGAGACATCGAAACGGGTCACAGGGTAAACAAAGTATAATAAAACTGAAAATATTGATTGCCAGGTAATAATATTAAACAAACTAATGATCAATAGATGTATCGTTAAGGAATAAAGGAATAATAGCGCCATAGGTGAACTATTCTCCAGGCTGAGGGACTGACCACCTCAGACACTACTTCGACGTTGACGGATTGATCACGTCACCTTCACCTCACCACTACTGGTGTCACCATGCTTTTAGTCATCTCTGTTTTTGACCGAAAAAAACTAATGTGTAGGTGAAACATTTCAGAAATAGTTAAGCAGCATGTTGATTTCTTTATCAAATGTGTAGAGCTTTATCAAGCTTGTAGAGCTTTATCAAGTATGTAGAGATTTATCAAGTGTGTAGAGATTTATCAAGTGTGTGTAGAGCTTTATCAAGTGTGTATAGATTTATCAAGTATGTGGAGCTTTATCAAGTGTGTGGAGCTTTATTAAGTGTGCAGAACTTTCTCAAGTCACATAACTTCATCAGGTCATATAATTCATCAGTTAATACGCATTCATCAAGTCATACGACTTAATAAAGACGTGTTCTGTAACCTGTGTATTTTCTTAAAAAAAATCAGGACACTAAATATCCAGAGTATTAACTATCAGGTAAACTAATGAGTCTGTTACAAGGTTACTGAGCAGCAGGTGAGCCTGAGACTTACCTGGGTCGTATCACCTGTCATTAGTCGTAGCTGCAACCAACAACGTACCTGGAGGTGCAACAGAAACTCTCATTACAACACGAATCAACTGAAGTGAAACTCTGAAAAGAGATGGAGAAGAGAAATGTGTGGGTGTAAGAGAAGGGAGAAATGTGAAATGAAGGAGAGGGGAGGGGAAAGAGAGAGGTGTCTAGATTTAATACGAAGGAAGATGTGTGACATAAAGGAAAGGGAGAGGAGAGGTGTGTGATTAACGGAAGGCAAATATGTGGAATGGAGAGGCATGGTGGGAGGATGTGTTAAATGAGAAGTATTAGGGAAAGAGAGATTATTTGAATGTGTGTGTGTGTGAGAGAGAGAGAGAGATAGAGAGAGAGAAAGACAGACAGACAGACCGAAGGACAGAGATGGGAGGGGAGGTAACAGCTCTAAGCTTGTAAATAAAGATATGAACTCTTAATCTAACCCTGTAAAAAACCTTGGGTTAAAAGAACACACACACACACACACACACACACACACACACGAAACGAACATGCAATTTCCGGCATAATCACGCTGAATTACGAAAGGGTCTCACAGAATCACTTTTCTAGGGAATGAGTCAGCGGGAGGTTAATCCACGTCTTAATACTCTGGCTGTGACTGGATCATCACAGCAAGCAAGCACTTGCATGACTAACACTAATATAGCGAGTGTTGCTTCACGTCATGGGACGCACCTCAGGCTGGACACACACACTCTTGCTTAACGTGGGACCAACTCACGTCTTGGTGAAGCAAGTGGAACATACATAAATAAGACACATGTTCAACACCTGAGTATCCTCTGGACACGTTTCGCCAACCTGTGGCAAAAATTCCTTCACTTCTTTCCCCGTTTTTCCCTGTATTGCGCTGATAAAACCACTCATTGGCGGAACATTTCCATAGTAAAGATACCCTAGTGTTGCACATGTCTTTTATTCATCTGCTACTGGGTTTTCTGAACTAATGGAACACTGGAACATACTGGAACACACTGGAACACTGGAACATACTGGAACACACTAGAACATACTGGAACTCACTGGAACACTGGAACATACTGGAATACACTGGAACACACTGGAACATACTGAAACACACTGGAACATACTGGAACACACTGGAACACTGGAACATACTGGAACACACTTGAACATACTGAAACACACTGGAACACTGGAACATACTGGAACACTGGAAAATACTGGAACACACTGGAACACACTGGAACACACTGGAACATACTGGAACACTGGAACATACTGGAACACACTGGAACACTGGAACATACTAGAACACTGGAAAACACTGGAACATACTGGAACACTGGAACATACTGGAACACTGGAACATACTGGAACACTGGAACATACTGGAACACACTGGAACATACTGGAACGCACTGGAACATACTGGAACACAATTTAACTCTTTCTTTTTACATTCACTATAATGTGGATGAAGAGCCCTTCACCAGCATCTAGGCACCCCTCTTGAAGGTGCGGGAGTACATATCCAACACAACCTGGCTGATCTTGTACAGTGTGCAGGTACTGTTTACACAGCCTGGTTGATCAGGCCCTGATCGACCATGAGGACCGGTCACAGACCGGGCCGCGGGGGCGTTGACCCCCGATACCCTCTCCAGGTATGCTGCTCCTGCCTCCATACTCTCTTAAAAATATTTCCTACCATGTTTTCCTACCCTCACGCCATGAATTAATATAATTTAAGTATTCATCATAGTTATGCACATTCAACATTTTTAGTACTATAATAATAATCCAAATTTACGTTTTTATTTCATATTACACATATTTTCATTATTTACATTAAAATTCAATATAGAATAATACATATTTAAAAAACTTGCCTGAAATCTCTGCTTAATATGTAATAAAAACGATTTTTCGAAATATTTTGAGTATAGTATATTTTTCCAAGAATTTTCAAAGAATGCTGTTATACCTTCAAAGTAAGTGATATTAGAGCCCAATCATACACTCAGACGCTCACGAGCCCAAGCATACACTCAGGCGCTCACGAGCCCAATCATACACTCAGACGCTCACGAGCCCAAGCATACACTCAGGCGCTCACGAGCCCAATCATACACTCAGACGCTCACGAGCCCAATCATACACTCAGGCGCTCACGAGCCCAAGCATACACTCAGGCGCTCACGAGCCCAAGCATACACTCAGACGCTCACGAGCCCAATCATACACTCAGACGCTCACGAGCCCAAGCATACACTCAGACGCTCACAAGCCCAATCATACACTCAGGCGCTCACGAGCCCAATCATACACTCAGGCGCTCACAGCCCAATCATACACTCAGGCGCTCACAAGCCCAATCATACACTCAGAAGCTCACGAGCCAAAGCATACACTCAGGCGCTCACAAGCCCAATCATACACTCAGGCGCTCACAAGCCCAATCATACACTCAGACGCTCACGAGCCCAAGCATACACTCAGGCGCTCACGAGCCCAAGCATACACTCAGGCGCTCACGAGCCCAAGCATACACTCAGACGCTCACGAGCCCAATCATACACTCAGACGCTCACAAGCCCAAGCATACACTCAGACGCTCACGAGCCCAATCATACACTCAGGCGCTCACGAGCCCAAGCATACACTCAGGCGCACACGAGCCAAATCATACACTCAGGCGCTCACAAGCCCAATCATACACTCAGGCGCTCACAAGCCCAAGCATACACTCAGGCGCTCACAAGCCCAATCATACACTCAGACGCTCACAAGCCCAAGCATACACTCAGACGCTCACGAGCCCAAGCATACACTCAGACGCTCACGAGCCCAAGCATACACTCAGGCGCTCACAAGCCCAATCATACACTCAGACGCTCACGAGCCCAATCATACACTCAGGCGCTCACAAGCCCAATCATACACTCAGACGCTCACAAGCCCAATCATACACTCAGGCGCTCACAAGCCCAATCATACACTCAGGCGCTCACAAGCCCTATCATACACTCAGGCGCTCACAAGCCCAATCATACACTCAGACGCTCACAAGCCCAAGCATACACTCAGACGCTCACAAGCCCAATCATACACTCAGACGCTCACGAGCCCAAGCATACACTCATACGCTCACGAGCCCAATCATACACTCAGACGCTCACGAGCCCAATCATACACTCAGGCGCTCACAAGCCCAATCATACACTCAGGCGCTCACAAGCCCAATCATACACTCAGGCGCTCACAAGCCCAATCATACACTCAGACGCTCACAAGCCCAATCATACACTCAGACGTTCACGAGCCCAAGCATACACTCATACGCTCACAGCCCAATCATACACTCAGCCGCTCAGAGCCCAATCATACACTCAGACGCTCACAAGCCCAATCATACACTCAGGCGCTCACAAGCCCAATCATACACTCAGGCGCTCACAAGCCCAATCATACACTCAGACGTTCACGAGCCCAAGCATACACTCAGACGCTCACGAGCCCAATCATACACTCAGACGCTCACGAGCCCAAGCATACACTCAGACGCTCACGAGCCAAGTCTGACCAGCGCTCACGAGCCCAAGCATACACTCAGACGCTCACGAGCCCAAGCATACACTCAGACGCTCACGAGCCCAAGCATACACTCAGGCGCTCACGAGCCCAAGCATACACTCAGACGCTCACAAGCCCAAGCATACACTCAGACGCTCACAAGCCCAAGCATACACTCAGACGCTCACGAGCCCAAGCATACACTCATGCGCTCACAAGCCCAAGCATACACTCAGGCGCTCACAAGCCCAAGCATACACTCAGGCGCTCACAAGCGAAATCATACACTCAGACGCTCACAAGCCCAATCATACACTCAGACGCTCACAAGCCCAATCATACACTCAGACGCTCACAAGCCCAATCATACACTCAGGCGCTCACAAGCCCAATCATACAGACACTCACATTATTCTAAATGTCAGCCTATTCAAATCCAACACTATTAATTAAAGGCCTGAATGACTCCCTAATTACAATACATTATCCCCTATTGTCACTAGATTTTTACCACACTGGTCATCTCCCACTGGAGTTGTGTCATCAAAAGAAGAAGGAAACATTCACCATCATTCATTCATTAGCTTTGTTGCCAGAGGTGTGCTGATATCCCCGCCCCTCCTTCAGAGTGCAGGCACTGTACTCCCCACCTCCAGGACTCAAGTCCGGCTAACCGATTTTCACGAATGTCTTCATAAATGTTAGCTAGTTCGCATTAAACAGCACAACACATCACTTGCCTCCACTCCGACTTACGACGCTACGATACGCCTGCTGGATGCTCAAGCCCCTACCACTAAAAACCTTGTCTCCATATTCACGATAAATATGCAAAACTAAGACTCAAACATCATGTATACACTTTAATGTGAAGGAAAAAACACAACACTATAATGTGAAGGAAAAACACAACGTGCAATACAAGTTTTCACTGGGACAATGTTTTCCCTCTGTAGATTTTTATTAACCTTCATTAATGGCCCAATAAAATCGTGTTCTGCAAACCTGTCTTTTTTTTACATTGGTGCCAGAACAACACAGGGAGCCAGCGCCTTAATACACATTCATCGTAGAGATACAGATATTCATCCTAGATATAGAAATCATCGTAGTGATAGTCTAATACACGTACCTAGTATTGTGGTACTCTATATTCCTCAATAAGTGGACAATTAAGCACAGTGTTCAAGACAGTGACCATATGCCATGGAAATTATGTGGTCAGGCATATGGTCATTGAACACTATGTGCTTAATTGCCCACTTATTGAGGAATATAGAGATAAACAGTATAATAACCTATGTGACATGTCAAGATATCTTATTAATGAAAATAAGATACCAGATATACTAAGCAAATCTAAATTTGCTTGTAACAGATAAGTGAACTCTAGATAGAAATCCAAATGTACACCTGTTAACCCTTTCGGGGCCTAGTTCCTGGGCCTTTTGTGTATTCATATGCTCTTGCGCTACCGTCCACAGGATGGATATGAGGTGCACAATAAACTAGCCACTTCGGTAGCAAAATCTAATCTGTGGTACATCTGTATTTTCAAACCCGCCGCCGTTATGGTCATCATTTGGAGGTTAAATAAGCAAAAACAGCGGCTGAGTTAGTGTTGTGGGCGTGGGTGCACGTTTTGTTGAGCGGGGAGACGCCTATGTTCTATATCTCTGGTGGCAAATGATGCAGCAGTAGTGTATGTACTGCCACAACCCTCAACCCACCCGCCCGGCTCCTAGTGCTCTTTATCCCTATCACTCATTACCAGAACCTGTTTGTACACCTCTCACGTTCACATACGCAAGTACACGCAAACACTCACGCACTTGCACACAAACACACACAAAGACACACACACTCAGCTAGAACTGAGTATACTACAAACTCGAATCACACAATAGTGCGGAAAAGTAATGTGAAGGACCTGGGAGTGGTAATGTCTGAGGATCTCACCTTCAAGGATCATAACAGTGCCACTATCACATCTGCGAGGAAAATGATAGGATGGATAATGAGAACATTCAAGACAAGAGATGCCAAGCCAATGATGATCCTTTTTAAGTCACTTGTTCTCTTTAGAGTGGAATACTGCTGTACATTAGCGTCCCCATTCAAGGCAGGTGAAATCGCAGATCTAGAGAATGTACAGAGAACTTTTACTGCACATATCAGTTCCATCAAACACCTTAACTACTGGGAACGATTGGAAGCACTTGACTTGTACTCACTGAAGCGCAGGCGAGAGATACATTATAATCTACACCTGGAAGATCCTGGAGGGACTGGTTATCTGCACACAGAAATCACTCCCTACGAAAGCGAAAGACTTGGAAAGTAAGGGCACCATTAGTACACTAAGAGACAACACAATAAGTGTCCGGGGCCCAAGATTGTTCAACAGTCTCCCACCAGCCATAAAGGGAATTACCAATAGACCCCTGGTTAGTATGACTCTACCCCTGGTAGACTCATACTAACACAAACACACACGCACTTACACACACACACACACACACACACACACGCGCACTCACACACAAACACACGCACTTACACACAAACACAAAAACATATGCACGCATGTAAATAAAACATACGCACAAGTATGCGCGCGCACACATGCACACCAGCGCACACGCACTCACACAAGCACGCAAAAATACGAACACATGCATATATACATGCACGGATACACGCACACAAACATAAATATACACCTGCATACTAACGCGCAATATATTTTTAAATAGATCGTACCTACAGTCACCGCACAATAATAAGATCAATTATGCCTTAAGTAAGCATATAACAAATAATTACAACTGACACACAGCGCCAATTTCGAATTAGTGGTCAAAAAAAAAATCTTGAAGGAAAATAAATCAAGCATAAAGTGAAAGATGTCTCAGTCTTGACACGGGAGGGTCAAGCTTGAGACGGGAAGGTCAAGCTTGAGACGGGAAGGTCAAGCTTGAGACGGGAAGGTCAAGCTTGAGACGGGAAGGTCAAGCTTGAGACGGGAAGGTCAAGCTGAACGGGGTCAGTACGGCGCTTGACACGGGAATATGGCTGACACGAATGGTTGACACGGGAAGGTCAAGCTTGACACGGGAAGGTCATGACGGGAAGTCTGACACGGAGGTAAGCTGCGGAAGGTCATGGTTGACACGGAAGGTCAGAAGCATGTTGACAGGAGGTCAAGCTTGACACGGGAAGGTCATGGTTGACACGGGAAGGTCAAGCTTGACACGAGAAGGTCATGGTTGACACGGGAAGGTCAAGCTTGACACGGAAAGGTTAAGCTTGACACGGGAAGGTCATGGTTGACACGGGAAGGTCAAGCTTGAGACGGGAAGGTCAAGCTTGACACGGGAAGGTCATGGTTGACACCGGAAGGTCAAGCCTGAGACGGGAAGGTCATGGTTGACACCGGAATGTCAAGCTTGACACGGGAAGGTCATGGTTGACACGGGAAGGTCAAGCTTGACATGGGAAGGTCATGGTTGACATGAGAAGGTCAAGCTTGACACGAGAAGGTCATGGTTGACACGGGAAGGTCAAGCTTGACACGGGAAGGTCATGGTTGACACGGGAAGGTCAAGCTTGACACGGGAAGGTCATGGTTGACACGGGAAGGTCATGATTGACCCGGGAAGGTCAAGCTTGAGACGGGAAGGTCATAGTTGACACGGGAAGATCATGGTTGACACGGGAAGGTCAAGCTTGACACGGGAAGGTCATGGTTGACACGGGAAGGTCAAGCGTGACACGGGAAGGTCATGGTTGACACGGGAAGGTCAAGCTTGACACGGGAAGGTCAAGCTTGACATGGGAAGGTCATGATTGACATGGGAAGGTCAAGCTTGCCACGGGAAGGTCATGGTTGACACGGGAAGGTCAAGCTTGACACGGGAAGGTCATGGTTGACACGGGAAGGTCAAGCTTGACACGGGAAGGTCATGGTTGACACGGGAAGGTCATGGTTGACACGGGAAGGTCAAGCTTGACACGGGAAGGTCATGGTTGACACGGGAAGGTGAAGCTTGAATGGGAAGGTCATGGTTGACACGGGAAGGTCAAGCTTGACACGGAGAAGGTCAAGCTTGACACGGGAAGGTCATGGTTGACACGGAAAGGTCAAGCTTGACACGGGAATGTCATGGTTGACACGGGAAGGTCAAGCTTGATACGGGAAGGTCATGGTTGACACGGGAAGGTCAAGCTTGACACTGGAAGGTCATGGTTGACACGGGAAGGTCAAGCTTGAGACGGGAAGGTCATGGTTGACACGGGAAGGTCAAGCTTGACACGGGAAGGTCATGGTTGACACGGGAAGGTCAAGCTTGACACGGGAAGGTCATGGTTGACACGGGAAGGTCAAGCTTGACACGAGAAGGTCAAGCTTGACACGGGAAGGTCAAGCTTGACACAGCTGGCGGATCATTATAACAAAATTACAGAAGCTTGGGAAGAAAGCCAAAACACAGACGTGGGCTACATTAACTTCACTGGGGAATTTCACAAACACGACCATGAGGTGATAGCCCATAAAATAAGGTCAATAGGTATAACAGGAAAAGCGGGAAAGCTTCGTATCCTCCTCTGCGGGCGATACCAAAATAAGCATGAAAGTCCACTTGGTAGAAGAAAAGGAAAAAATGCATGCAATCGAAAAAAATTCAGTGGATAAAAATAACACGATGTTCAAATGATGACAAACTAATGCTGCTCTGAAACGGAAAGAATGACTTAGGAATAATAACGTCGGACAATCTAACATTTAGACGACACTAAGGTAAATGCCCCGAAGGCCACAACAATGACAGAGTGGAAAATGAGAGCTTCCAAAACAAGAAAAAATCAAAGCAATAGTGACACTATTAAAATCACTTGTTGTCTTTCGTCTAGTATATTGTTCGGTGGTGTTGACGGCTTCGTTCAAGGCAGGAGAAACATCAGAGCAAGCTAGTACAGACTTCGTTTATTGCCCACAATGCGCCACTAAAGCATTTAAACTCCTGGAGCAAGAAAAGAGAAAGATACCTAATAATATATATATACAGAACATACGTGGAGGCCTAGTTCCAAATGTGCACACTACCATAAAAACGTAATGGAGCGAAATAAATGGGAGGAAGTGTAAAACAGAGCCAGTGAAAATCAGGGGCGCCGTGAGTATAATTAAAAAAAAATAGTGTCAATATCCGTGGTTTTCGTGCATTCAACCTGCTACCAAACATATATGAGAAATATTGCAGGTACAACTGTGGAAGATTCCAAAAAGAAAACTGGATCGCTACCTCCGCCAAGTACCAGATCAACTAGGCTATGATGCTTATGTAGTAGAAGTTGTTACATTTACGGACCTCTGTGATGGTTATGAGGGCCTTGGGTCGTCAACAACAACAACCAGGTTGCAAGGTTGCACAGGATATGTAACTACACTACCCGTTTTGGCATCAGTGTTCTCCCTACCTACATCCAATCATTCTACCCTTTCTTTGCCTTCTTTCTATTTCACACAAAATCTCATTTTTCTCCTTACCTCCCAAACACCTATTCGCCAAGGCCACCCAGGGGCACAACAATAACATACATACATCTCTCTCACTCTCCCAACACACACAGTATACGTCACCACACAACACTACCTCTCCCACGCCCTGTACTAACCTTGCCTCACCCACCAGATATCACCTACGCCCATCATCGCGACATCACAGCACTTATTATGTACATTGTACATATATGTCTAATAACATTATGATAGTTCCAAATATAGGTGTCCTCCGCACACGAGACTTGGAGACAACGTTATCAGGTGAGCCCATACAAAGAGGTCACACGGTGGGGTCGCCTTATCTGTAATAAACTACGTAATACCATAAACGATGTTGCTGAAATGCAGTCACTGGAAATATAAACCTTGATATTAAACATCAGTCGTGTATGCAAACTACCAGATTTAAGTATTTAAGAGATTAAAGATAACATACAAAACCCCGTAATGCAGACTAAGCCTTTACTTTAGACAATAGCTCAGTTCTGAGATTTATCAAGTTTTGATAAAACTCATATATGAGTTCCATCATGTCTTGATAAATTCAGACCTGACCTTCATCAAGTTTATATAAAGCTCCGTCCTGAGCTTTATAAAACTATGGACAATATTTATAGTTGTGTGTGTGTAGAGCTTTATCAAGTTATGACCTGATAAAGCTCTACACAAGACTGAAATGAAGCCTCAATAATAGCTTCTTCTGCAACTTGTACGTCATTTCATCCAAACATAACAGTGTTAAACACATCAAACTCTAGACACCAGAACCGAGCTTTCTAATACCAGTCATCATGGGAATTAATTCAGCCAATTCACTGTCAACAATAAACAAACTAATTAGAGACACATATATATCATGACCTTATGCTGGGAGGCACTGTGAATATCAAGCAGTGCCTTGAGAGCATGACCTGGGAGACACTAGGCACATGTTCCTTTCTTATATGAGAAACACAAAAGAAAATATGTAAATTAGAAAGGAGAAGATAACTCAGAACTATGCTAATGTCGCTCTCTCTCAAAAATGAAAAAAAATATATACTGGGAGAGATTAGATATTTTTTTTATTTTGCTTAGTTTACTGAGCACCTCATGTCCATCCTATGGAGGGTAGCGCAAGAGCATATGGATACACCAAATAACTAGGAACTAGGCCCCAAAAGGGTTAACATCAGTACATCTGGATTTATAGTTACAATTGTCTTATTTGATGAAAAGAAATTTAGGATATTTGCTTAATATGTCTGGTATTTTATTTTCATTAATAGAGATATACTGCTTATCTCTCTATTTCTCAATAAGTGTTCAAGAGACCATAAAGCTGACCACATACTTTGCACTCAGCATGATCATCTGTGTCTGCCAGACTGCCAAAAATACTTGCAGCCACGCTTAAACCTGGCTACTACAACATCAGTCAGTCTGTACACATTACCTTCATGTAACAGATCTACTCAAGCATTCCTATCACACTCACTCATTATTTACTTCCCTTCTAATATTATTAATAATGCTAGATATATATATAGCTAAAGATATATTAAACGTTTTCCTTCAGGTTACTTTGGTTACCTTATCAACTTTATCATGAAGGAGTAATTCAGTGTATGATAGAATCCATAAAACTTTTTTGCATTAATTCCCTTTTCTTTGATTTGTAAGTATCTATACCTGGCTTCTCCAATGACCATGCTGTAAGACCCATTACATGAGTCATGTGCCTTTATTGATGACACAGAATCATTATAATCAAAGAGTCAAGCTCAGTGTCGTAAGCTAACTTTAGCGCCATTAGGATGGCAAACAATTCAGTTTGCAGTGTAAACGCCCAGTTGCTAATTCTTATGCCTAACTCAACATAGCTGCTAGAGTTCTTATCTAGGGAGGAGAATTCTTATCTAGGGAGGTGGCAACAAGAGCAGACACAGCCTTTCCAGTAAACTTCTGCTTAGATCCATCACTGTATATAATTTGCGATATATTATTACTAATATTTAAAAAAAATCGTCATGAACAGTTGACTTTGCAACAGAGAGAGAGAGAGAGAGAGAGAGAGAGAGAGAGAGAGAGAGAGAGAGAGAGAGAGACAGGCAGGCAGACAGACAGACAGACAGAGAGAGAGAGAGAGAGAGAGAGAGAGAGAGAGAGAGAGAGACAGACAGACAGAAACAGACAGAAAGTCACACAGAAAGAGAGACACCAGTTCATGCAGTAACGTTTTTGTCTTGCTTCAAACCTAGTGTACCTCCCCATCTTCCCTTCCCCTGCCCTAGCAAGGCAGGGGTGGGTACTTGAGGATAGATTAAGTTATAGCCACACAACAGTTACAGGGAAGGAACACTCATCTCTCGGGTGAACGTAAGTTGGGGGAGGCTGAGTAAGGGTCAGGAACAATGTGGGGCCCACAATGGGGGAGGATGAATAAGGGCGAGAAACAGTGTGAGGAGGCTCACGGTCCACTTCCTCCCTACTCTAGACTCTTTCCAGCGTTCTCTCTCTCTCTCTCTCTCTCTCTCTCTCTCTCTCTCTCCTCTAACCCTACTCTTCCCTCCTCCCCCAATCACTAAACTACATTAAGAATTGCCTCCTCTAAGTAAAGCACTTCATTTTACGTCACTCATAGTGTTCTATATAGTTTTTAAACTAGAAAAACTGGCCACGTCAGCAAAGTGGGAACGGAAGCTATCTATGTTTCCCTGTAATATTTCATCCTACACGATGGGGTCTCATACATACTGTTGAAATGTCATCCTGAGTTGGGAGACTTCAGTGGGGTCATGAGGATACATCTGTCTTGATCCAGAAGAGCTGGAGTTAATATTCATTGAAATTACCTTCTCTCAGGATGAACTATTCCATACACAAGAACATGGGGGGGGGGGGTTGAGACATTTGGATGACATGACATATCTAAGTACAATAATAATGTACAATCATCATTATATTTAGCAATACATACTTGTACTGGTTAATTAACGGAGGGAGGGAAGGTGGTTGTAGACGATGTTGTTGTTGTTGTTGGTAGTAGTGGTGATGGTGGTAGTAGTGGTGATGGTGGTAGATGGATGGTAGTGGAGTAGTAGTGGTATGGTGTGTAGTAGTGGTGATGGTGGTAGTAGTGGTGATGGTGGTAGTAGTGGTGATGGTGGTAGGTAGTGGTGATGGTGGTAGTAGTGGTGATGGTGGTAGTAGTGGTGATGGTGGTAGTAGTGGTGATGGTGGTAGTAGTGGTGATGGTGGTAGTAGTGATGGTGGTAGTAGTGGTGATGGTGGTAGTAGTGGTGATGGTGGTAGTAGTGATGGTGGTAGTAGTGGTGATGGTGGAGTAGGAGTGATGTAGTGTGATGGTGGTAGTAGTGGTGATGGTGGTAGTAGTGGTGATGGTGGTAGTAGTGGTGATGGTGGTAGTAGTGGTGATGGTGGTAGTAGGTGGATGGTGTAGTAGGTGGTGAGTGGTGGTGGTAGGAGTAGTGGTGATGGTTGTAGTAGTGGTGATGATGGTAGTAGTGGTGACGGTGGTAGTAGTGGTGACGGTGGTAGTAGTGGTAATGGTGGTAGTAGTGGTGGTGGTGGTAGTGGTGATGGTGGTAGTAGTGGTGATGGTGGTAGTAGTGGTGGTGGTGGTGGTAGTAGTGGTGATGGTTGTAGTAGTGGTGATGATGGTAGTAGTGGTGATGGTGGTAGTAGTGGTGGTGGTGGTGGTGGTAGTAGTGGTGATGGTTGTAGTAGTGGTGATGATGGTAGTAGTGGTGATGGTGGTAGTAGTGGTGACGGTGGTAGTAGTGGTAATGGTGGTAGTAGTGGTGGTGGTGGTAGTGGTGATGGTGGTAGTAGTGGTGATGGTGGTAGTAGTGGTGGTGGTGGTGGTGGTAGTAGTGGTGATGGTGGTAGTAGTGGTGGTGGTGGTGGTGGTAGTAGTGGTGATGATGGTAGTAGTAGTGGTGATGATGGTAGTAGTGGTGGTGGTAGTAGTGGTGGTGGTGGTAGTAGTGGTGACGGTGGTAGTAGTGGTAATGGTGGTAGTAGTGGTGGTGGTGGTAGTGGTGATGGTGGTAGTGGTGATGGTGGTAGTAGTGGTGGTGGTGGTGGTAGTAGTGATGATGGTTGTAGTAGTGGTGATGATGGTAGTAGTGGTGGTGGTAGTAGTGGTGACGGTGGTAGTAGTGGTAATGGTGGTAGTAGTGGTGGTGGTGGTAGTAGTGGTGATGATGGTAGTAGTGGTGGTAGGTGTATGATGGAGTAGTAGTGGTGGTGGTAGTAGTGGTGAGTGGTAGTAGTGGTGATGGTGGTAGTAGTGGTGATGATGGTAGTAGTGGTGGTGGTAGTAGTGGTGATGATGGTAGTAGTGGTGATGATGGTAGTAGTGGTGGTGGTAGTAGTGGTGATGATGGTAGTAGTGATGGTGGTAGTAGTGGTAATGGTGGTAGTAGTGGTGGTGGTGGTAGTAGTGGTGATGGTGGTAGTAGTGGTGATGATGGTAGTAGTGGTGGTGGTAGTAGTGGTGATGATGGTAGTAGTGATGGTGGTAGTAGTGGTAATGGTGGTAGTAGTGGTGGTGGTGGTAGTAGTGGTGATGGTGGTAGTAGTGGTGATGATGGTAGTAGTGGTGGTGGTAGTAGTGGTGATGGTGGTAGTAGTGATGATGGTAGTAGTGGTGATGGTGGTAGTAGTGGTGATGGTGGTAGTAGTGATGGTGGTAGTAGTGGTGATGGTGGTAGTAGTGGTGATGGTGGTAGGAGTGAATAGAAGTACTACTACTAGAGTCTCACTCCAGCACCCTCACCCTCCATCACTTTACACCCAATCGCACTCCAATTTAGCCAAGCCACTCTACTCTCCCTCTCTCTCACCACTCTCGCTGTTTCTCAGCACTTTACCTCTCTCATCACCCTCTTTTCACTATTTCTCTCTCCCTCCCTCCATTCCATGTAACACCACAATATCCCACAAATCTGCTAACCAAACAATACCATTAATGTGGATTCTTATCCCTAGATAATTCCAAATAAACGAAGGGAATTCATGGTAGAGTCCAAGGGCAATTTCGCTCCAATTTGGATAATACGGAGGCAGTTAAAGTGTGTTTAGATCCCCAATTACGAGGAAAATGTCTCAAGAAGTGATCGTGTTACATGCTAGAACGCTCCTGAACAAGGCACAATATTTACTACAATTTTCTTTCTCGTATTCATCTCTGATACAGACACAGCATAGCACTGTATCGTCCTTAGCAGATCATTCACTAAGAGGACAGCAAATCTTCAAGCTGATATAAACCAGGTCTTCCACTGGATCACAGAAGATTATCATGTTCAAAGAAAAAGAAAGTTACTTAACAAGGGAAAATTTTAATATAATAAAAGTAAGGAGTATAAAGAAACTCAAACCATTGAATAAAACAGAAGATTAACTGCAAAGACCTGAGATGCCAAAACAATGATGATACTCTTCAAGGCACTTATACTCTCACGAGTTCAATATTCCTGAACACAAACAGGTGATATTACAGATCTGAAGATGGTATAGAGCAGGGGTCCCCAACCTGCGGCCCACGGCCGCATATGACCCTTCTAGGAAATGGATGCGGCCCTCACATGAAACTATGAATTCACTTTTATGTAGGTTGCACACTGCACAGTGTCAACACAACCGTGCTGCCCTCATCACACATTTGACCAAATGCGGCCCACTTGTGTAGGAAGGTTGAGGACCACTGGTATAGAGAACCTAGACTGCTTGTATGAAATCACTCAGCCACGTTAATTACTGGGAACGACTAAAAGCACTCAGACTGTACTCCTTGAAAACCAGGCAAGAAGTATATAAAATGCATAACAGGAATTACTGGACAGACTGGTTCCAAATCTCCACACTGAAATTGCTCCCTACGAGAGGAAGAGGTTCGACAAACAGTGCAAAGTATTCCGTGAAAAGCAGGGGATGTACTGAGTACCTTAAGATATAACTTAATAAATGTACCGCGACCAAGACGCTTCAACGCCTTTCCTTCATGCAAAAGAATTACTAGTAGAACCCTGCCAGTCTTCAAGAGGCAACTTGAACCTCATAAGTTCCTCCAGACAGTCCTGACTCCTGAAGGTGTGAGGAGGGGATGAAGGAAGTGTGAAGAGGAGGAGGAGAACGAGGAGGGAAACGAGGTAGTAGTAGTAGTAGTAGTAGTAGTAGTGACATTTACTGAGCACTTTGACCGCTAAGTGCGAAGAAGGATGAACATACAAATGTGGAATGATGAACATATAACAGTGGAATAATGAAAACCCTACAGGGAACACTGAACAAACAACAGTGGAGCAAGAGTAGTAACAGAGCTTCGCCAGCACCAACAACGGCACACATGGCACTAGCAACAGCAAAAATTAAACATGTACTGCAACAGAACCAGCTGCGACACCAGCGCCAACAGCAACTACCACCAACAACGGTTAGAACTACAGTAATATCGGCTTCACAACAGTAATAAAAGGCAAAAGTGCCGACAAGGAAAAAAAATAAGAGAACCATTACTCGCAAAAGGCGTTAACGATTAGCAGCAGCAGCAGCAACAACAGTGCCAGTGTCACCACTGACGGCAGCAACAATGCCACTACTGGCAGCAGCAACAGTGCCACGAATGGCAGCAGCAACAGTACCACCACTTGCAGCAGCAGTAACAGTGCCACCACTGGTAGAAGCAACAACAGTACCACCACTTGCAGCAGCAGTAACAGTGCCACCACTGGTAGAAGCAACAACAGTACCACCACTTGCAGCAGCAGTAACAGTGCCACCACTGGTATAAGCAACAACAGTACCACCACTTGCAGCAGCAGTAACAGTGCCACCACTGGTAGAAGCAACAACAGTACCACCACTTGCAGCAGCAGTAACAGTGCCACCACTGGTAGAAGCAACAACAGTACCACCACTTGCAGCAGCAGTAACAGTGCCACCACTGGTAGAAGCAACAACAGTACCACCACTTGCAGCAGCAGTAACAGTGCCACCACTGGTAGAAGCAACAACAGTACCACCACTTGCAGCAGCAGTAACAGTGCCACCACTGGTAGAAGCAACAACAGTACCACCACTTGCAGCAGCAGCAACAGTGCCACCACTGGTAGAAGCAACAACAGTACTACCACTTGCAGCAGCAGCAACATTGAGAACAGCATCATCAACTACTGCAGTTAAGATACGAACAATGTAGTAGTAGTAGTAGCTGAAATAGCAGCAATAGTAGTACCGTAGTAGGAATGGTAACAGTGAGCTGCAACAATGGTTGTAGCAAGAGCAGCAACACCAGAATAGTAGTTCTCTCCAGGCTGCAATACTGCTGCATACTAACTGCCCTCTGCAAGGCAGGAGAGATTGCTGAGCTGGAAAACGTACAGAGAACTTTCACTACTCGTGTACATTCAATCAAGCACCTGAACTACTGGGAACACTTGAAGTATCTTCAACTGTACCCTTGGAACGTAGGCGAGAAAGGTACATCGTAATTTACACATGCAAAATCCTGGAGGGACTGGTCCCAAACCTGAATACTGAAATAACTCCACATGACAACACGAGACTTGGCTCGATGAGTACACTAATAAGAGAGAATTCGATGAGTGTCAGAGGTCCCCGACTCTTCAACGCCGCCCCTCCGTGCTTAAAGGGAATTACCAACAAACCTCTGGCTGTCTTCAAGAGTGAATTTGAGAAGTTCCTCAAATCAGTTCATGGCCAGCTGGGTTGTGGTTCGTAAGTTAGACTGTGTACAGCCTGCAGCAACAGCCTGGTTGAACAGGCATTGATCCACCAGAAGGCCTGGTCTGGGATTGGGCCACAGGGGCGTTGATACCTGAAAAAAAAATTCAGGTAGCAATAGTAGTAGTAGTAATAGTAGTAGTAGTGTAGTAGTAGTAGTAGTAGTAGTAGTAGTAGTAGTAGTAGTAGTAGTAGTAGTAATAGTAGTAGTAGTAGTAATAGTAGTAGTAGTAGTAATAGTAGTAGTAGTAATAATAGCAGCAGCGGTAGTAATAATAGTAGCAGTGGTAATAATAATAGTAGCAGCGGTAGTAATAATAGCAGCAGTGGTATTAATAATAGTAGCAATTGTATTAATAATAGTAGCAGTGGTAGTAATAATAGCAGCAGTGGTAGTAATAATAGCAGCAGTGGTAGTAATAATAGCAGCAGTGGTAGTAATGGCCCCAACAGTGGTAGTAATAATAGAGCAGTGGTAGTAATAATAGAAAAGATTTTCAGTGGTAGTAATAAAGAGCAGTGGTAGTAATAATAGCAGCAGTGGTAGTAATAATTAGCAGTGTAGTAATAATAACGAGGGTATTAATAAAGGGCAGTGGTAGAAATTTAATAGCAACAGTGGTGGTAATAAAGCAGCAGTGGTAAAAAATGTAGAAAAGTGGTGGTAATAACAACGCAGTGGTGAGTAATAATAGAAACGGTGGTAAAAATGCGGGCGGTGGTGGTAATAACGGCAGTGGTGGTTTTAAAGCCGGTGGTAGAAAAAAGCAGCAGTGGTAGTAAAAAAGTGATGGTAGTAATAATAGCGGCAGTGGTAGTAAAAATAGCAGTGGTAAATGTCTAGTGGTAGTAATATCTTGCAGTGGTAGTAACAGCAACTGATGGTGAGTAAGTAATAATATGGCGTGGTGTAATATCGTAACAGTGGTATGTTATGCAACAGTGGTAGTAATAATAGCAGCAGTGGTAGTAATAGCAGCAGCAGTGGTAGTAATAATATGCTATGATGTAGTAATATAGCAGCAGTGGTAGTAATAATAGTAGCAGTGGTAGTAATAATAGCAGTGTGGTAGTAATAATAGCAACAGTGGTAGTAATAAACGTAGCAGTGGTAGTAATAATAACAGTGGTATAATAATAGCAGCAGTGGTAGTAATAACAGCAGCAGTGGTGTAATAATAGCAGCAGTGGTAGTAATAATAGCAGCAGTGGTAGTAATAATGCAGCAGTGGTAGTAATAATAGCAGCTGTGGTAGTAATACAGTGGTAGCAACAATAGCAGCAGTGGTAGTAACAGCAGCAGTGGTGGTAATAATAGAAAGCAGTGGTAGTAATAACAGCAGCAGTGGTAGTAATAATAGAAAGCAGTGGTGGTAATAATAGAAAGCAGTGGTAGTAATACAGCAGCAGTGGTAGTAATAATAGGCAGCAGTGGTAGTAATAATATAGCAGTGGTGAGTAATAATAGCAGTAGTGGTAGTAATAATAGCAGCGTGGTGTAATAATAGTAGCAGTGGTAGTAATAATAGCAGTGGTAGTAATAATAGTAGCAGTGGTAGTAATAATAGCGGCAGTGGTAGTAATAATAACAGAGTGGTAGTAATAATAGCAGTGGTAGTAATAACAGCAGTGTGTAGTAATAACAGCAGCAGTGGTAGTAATAACAGCAGCGTGGTAGTAATATAGCGGCGTGGTAGTAATAACATCAGCAGTGTGGTAGTAATAACAGCAGCGTGGTAGTGATAATAACAGCAGTGGTAGTAATAAAACAGCAGTGGTAAGTAATAACAGCAGCATGGTAGTAATAATAGCGGCAGTGGTAGTAATAATAGCAGCAGTGGTAGTAATAACAGCAGCAGTGGTAGTAATAATAGCAGCAGTGGTAGTAATAATAGCAGCAGTGGTAGTAATAATAGCAGCTGTGGTAGTAATAATAGCAGCTGTGGTAGTAATAACAGCAGCAGTGGTAGTAATAATAGCAGCAGTGGTAGTAATAATAGCAGCTATGGTAGTAATAATAGCAGCGTGGTAGTAATAACAACAGCAGTGGTAGTAATAATGCAGCTGTGGTAGTAATAATAGCAGCTGTGGTAGTAATACAACAGTTGGTGAGTAATAACAGCAGCTGTGGTAGTAATAACAGCAGCAGTGGTAGTAATAATAGCAGCTGTGGTAGCAATAACAGCAGCAGTGGTAGTAATAATAGCAGCAGTGGTAGTAATAACAGCAGCAGTGGTAGTAATAATAGCAGCAGTTAAATAATAGCAGCTGTGGTATATAAGCAACAGTGGTAGTAATAACAGCGGGCGTGGTAGTAATAATACAGCAGTGGTAGTAATCCAGTGGTAGTAATAACAGCAGCAGTGGTAGTAATAATAGCAGCAGTGGTAGTAATAAAGCAGCAGTGGTAGTAATAACAGCAGCAGTGGTGGTAATAATATCAGCAGTGGTAGTAATAATAACAGTGGTAGTAATAACAGCAGCTGTGGTAGTAATAACAGCAGCAGTGGTAGTAATAATAGCAGCAGTGGTAGTAATAATAGCAGCTGTGATAGTAATAATAGCAGCAGTGGTAGTAATAATAGCAGTAGTGTTAGTAATAACAGCAGCAGTGGTGTAATAATAGCAGCTGTGGTAGTAATAACAGCAGCAGTGGTAGTAATAATAGCAGCAGTGTAGTAATAATACAGCTGTAGGTAGTAATAACAGCTGTGGTAGTAATAATAGCAGCTGTGGTAGTAATAAACAGCAGTGGTAGTAATAATAACAGCTGTGGTAGTAATAATAGCAGCTGGGGTAGTAATAACACAGTGTGTAGTAATAACAGCTGTGGTAGTAATAACAGCAGCAGGGGAGTAATAATAGCAGCTGTGGTAGCAATAATAGTAGTTAAGCAGTGGTGTAATAACAGCAGCAGTGGTAGTATAATAGCAGCAGTGGTAGTAATAATAGCAGCTGTGGTAGTAATAATAGCAGCAGTGGTAGTAATAACACAGCTTGGAAAGTAATAACAGCAGCAGTGGTAGTAATAATAGCAGCAGTGGTAGTAATAACAGCAGCAGTGGTAGTAATAATAGCAGCAGTGGTAGTAATAACAGCAGCAGTGGTAGTAATAATAGCAGCAGTGGTAGTAATAATAGCAGCAGTGGTAGTAATAATAGCAGGGTAGTAATAATAGCAGCAGTGGTAATGTGCAGTATGGAAAGTAATAATAGCAGCAGTGGTAGTAATAATAGCAGCAGTGGTAGTAATAATAGCAGCAGTGGTAGTAATAATAGCAGCAGTGGTAGTAATAATAGCAGCAGTGGTAGTAATAACAGCAGCAGTGGTAGTAATAATAGCAGCAGTGGTAGTAATAATAGCAGCAGTGGTAGTAATAATAGCAGCTGTGGTAGTAATAATAGCAGCAGTGGTAGTAATAATAGCAGCAGTGGTAGTAATAATAGCAGCAGTGGTAGTAATAATAGCAGCTGTGGTAGTAATAATAGCAGCAGTGGTAGTAATAACAGCAGCAGTGGTAGTAATAACAGCAGCAGTGGTAGTAATAATAGCAGCAGTGGTAGTAATAATAGCAGCAGTGGTAGTAATAACAGCAGCTGTGGTAGTAATAACAGCAGCAGTGGTAGTAATAATAGCAGCAGTGGTAGTAATAATAGCAGCTGTGATAGTAATAATAGCAGCAGTGGTAGTAATAATAGCAGTAGTGTTAGTAATAACAGCAGCAGTGGTAGTAATAATAGCAGCTGTGGTAGTAATAACAGCAGCAGTGGTAGTAATAATAGCAGCTGTGGTGGTAATAATAGCAGCAGTGGTAGTAATAACAGCAGCAGTGGTAGTAATAATAGCAGCTGTGGTAGTAATAATAGCAACAGTGGTAGTAATAACAGCAGCAGTGGTAGTAATAACAGCAGCAGTGGTAGTAATAACAGCAGCAGTGGTAGTAATAATAGCAGCTGTGGTAGTAATAATAGCAACAGTGGTAGTAATAATAGCAGCAGTGGTAGTTGCAATATGACCACGTCAACATCGTCAACACTGACAAGTAAGAAACATGTGCAACAGTTGGGTATCTTTAATGCTGAAACTTTTCGCCCATACGGTTGGCTTCTTCAGTCAAATACAGAGGAAACCAAACAAGGAGACAGCTGAGCAGTGACGAGGTAAAGATGATGTGATCAGTCCCTCAAACTTGCGGAAGTGGTTTTGGAGGTGGTCAGTCCCTCAGTTCCACAGTCTGAAACAATGTGAATCTGAAGTATGAGAATGAAGCCTCATATATCATGCTTGAGCCTCACATTGTTCCAAACTATGGAGCTGAAATCTTCTCCAGGCTCAGGCAATGACTGACCACCTCATAAACTACTAATTCAAGGGTGATGGACTGATTGCATCGTCTTTACCTGGCCACTACTCCAGCTGTCTCCACATTTAGTCTCCTCTGTATCTGACTGAAGAAGCCTGCCGTGTAGGCGATGTGTTTCAACGATAAGACAACCAACTATTGTACATGTGTCTTACTCATCTACTTGACGTGTTGTATACCCTTTGTCTTAGTTTTATATCAACACTAATGGCGCAGGAACACGGAACACAGAGCAGCAGTAACATGAGTGTTGGAGAGCAGGAACACGGAACACAGAGCAGCAGTAACATGAGAGAGTTGGAGAGCAGGAACACGGAACACAGAGCAGCAGTAACATGAGTGAGTTGGAGAGCAGGAACACGGAACACAGAGCAGCAGTAACATGAGTGAGTTGGAGAGCAGGAACACGGAACACAGAGCAGCAGTAACATGAGAGAGTTGGAGAGCAGGAACACGGAACACAGAGCAGCAGTAACATGAGAGAGTTGGAGAGCAGGAACACGGAACACAGAGCAGCAGTAACATGAGAGAGTTGGAGAGCAGGAACACGGAACACAGAGCAGCAGCAACATGAGTGAGTTGGAGAGCAGGAACACGGAACATAGAGCAGCAGTAACATGAGTGAGTTGGAGAGCAGGAACACGGAACACAGAGCAGCAATAACATGAGAGAGTTGGAGAGCAGGAACACGGAACACAGAGCAGCAGTAACATGAGAGAGTTGGAGAGTAGGAACACGGAACACAGAGCAGCAGTAACATGAGTGAGTTGGAGAGCAGGAACACGGAACACAGAGCAGCAGTAACATGAGATTTGGAGAGCAGGAACACGGAACACAGAGCAGCAGTAACATGAGAGCTGGAGAGCAGGAACACGGAACACAAAGTAGCAGTAACATGAGAGCTGGAGAGCAGGAACACGGAACACAGATCAGCAGTAACATGAGGGCTGGAGAGCAGGAACACGGAACACAGAGCAGCAGTAACATGAGAGCTAGAGAGCAGGAACACGGAACACAGAGCACCAGTAACATGAGAGCTAGAGAGCAGGAACACGGAACACAGAGCAGCAGTAACATGAGAGCTAGAGAGCAGGAACACGGAACACAGAGCAGCAGTAACATGAGAGCTAGAGAGCAGGAACACGGAACACAGAGCAGCAGTAACATGAGACCTAGAGAGCAGGAACACGGAACACAGAGCAGCAGTAACATGAGAGCTAGAGAGCAGGAACACGGAACACAGAGCAGCAGTAACATGAAGCTAGAGAGCAGGAACACGGAACACAGAGCAGCAGTAACATGAGAGCTAGAGAGCAGGAACACGGAACACAGAGCAGCAGTAACATGAGAGCTAGAGAGCAGGAACACGGAACACAGAACAGCAGTAACATGAGTGAGCTGGAGAGCAGGAACACGGAACACAGAGCAGCAGTAACATGAGAGCTAGAGAGCAGGAACACGGAACACAGAGCAGCAGTAACATGAGAGCTAGAGAGCAGGAACACGGAACACAGAGCAGCAGTAACATGAGAGCTAGAGAGCAGGAACACGGAACACAGAGCAGCAGTAACATGAGAGCTAGAGAGCAGGAACACGGAACACAGAACAGCAGTAACATGAGTGAGCTGGAGAGCAGGAACACGGAACACAGAGCAGCAGTAACATGAGAGCTAGAGAGCAGGAACACGGAACACAGAGCAGCAGTAACATGAGAGCTAGAGAGCAGGAACACGGTACACAGAGCAGCAGTAACATGAGAGCTTGAGAGCAGGAACACGGAACACAGAGCAGCAGTAACATGAGAGCTAGAGAGCAGGGACACGGAACACAGAGCAGCAGTAACATGAGAGCTAGAGCAGGAACACGGAACACAGAGCACCAGTAACATGAGAGCTAGAGCAGGAACACGGAACACAGAGCACCAGTAACATGAGAGCTAGAGAGTAGGAACACGGAACACAGAGCAGCAGTAACATGAGAGCTAGAGAGCAGGAACACGGAACACAGAGCAGCAGTAACATGAGAGCTAGAGAGCAGGAACACGGAACACAGAGCAGCAGTAACATGAGAGCTAGAGAGCAGGAACATACGCCATCCACCACTGATCAATAATAACTACTGTCATGTGTGACCACAAGGTATACATTGGCACGGGATGTACACACGTACATGCACGCACGCACGCACACACACACTAACACAAACACACACACACACACACACACACACACACACACACAACACAAGCCCTTATCTATACACTGACAATTAACATCACTTGGTAGTTACCAGAAACCAGTGTGGCACACTGCCTCTCTTAAAGCAGGTCGACTCACCCGTCTACACCCAACATTCATACACACTCCATACCTCTGACATTCATACACACTCCATACCTCTGACATTCATACACACTCCATACCTCTGACATTCATACACACTCCATACTTCTGACATTCATACACACTCCATACCTCTGACATTCATACACACTCCATACTCTGACATTCATACACACTCCATACCTCTGACATTCATACACACTCCATACCTCTGACATTCATACACACTCCATACCTCTGACATTCATACACACTCCATACTTCTGACATTCATACACACTCCATACCTCTGACATTCATACACACTCCATACTTCTGACATTCATACACACTCCATACCTCTGACATTCATACACACTCCATACCTCTGACATTCATACACACTCCATACCTCTGACATTCATACACACTCCATACCTCTGACATTCATACACACTCCATACCTCTGACATTCATACACACTCCATACCTCTGACACATATGTGACAGGTTTCGAGAGTTTTAATACTATCGCAACCCAGCCTGGCCATGGGCATCATCATATAAGTAAACCGAAGATGGCTTCAGGTAAACTGAAAGTAAAAGCCAGGTTCCTGAAGACATCTTCAGTTAATCTCCAGGTAAAGACGAGGCGCCTGAAGACAACTAGAGAGAATCTCCAGGTAAAGACGATGACCCCGAAGACAACTTGAAGTAATCTCCAAGTACAGACGAGGACCGAGGATCATGAGGCCTGCAGACGACGCTGGCGGTAACGCCCACTGATGGACGTCCGCCATTAAGACAGCCCCGAGAGGACGCCTCCCATAATGCAGGGCGAGACAAGCTTAAGATACCCCACGAGTAAACAAACACTCCCGACCTCTCTAACAACTCCCACCCTTAATGCTACTGCTACTGGCAAAGATTTGTAATAGAATACTTATTGCATTTCTTAATATACAAAACATTAATATAAGATCAAAATAACTATAACTATACACATACACACGTGAAGAAGCTTATCAGGAAAAGACTGGTAGAGCGTCTAGAAAGGAATGAGCTTATACACGATAACCAGCATGGTTTCAGGGAGTGAAAATCCTGTGTCACAAACCTACTGGAGTTTTACGACAAGGTGACAAAAGTAAGGCAGGAGAGAGAGGGGTGGGTAGACTACATTTTCGTGGACTGTAAAAAGGCTTTCGACACAGTTTCACACAAGAGATTAGTGCAAAAAGCTAGAGGAGAAGGCAGGAATAACAGGAAAGGCACTGCAATGGATCAGAGAATACCTGGCAGGAAGGAAAGAACGAGTGATGGTATGTGACGAGGTGTCAAAGTGGGCGCCTGTGACGAGCGGGGTTTCACGAGTCAGTCCTAGGGCCTTTACCTTTATACCTTTGATGAATTTCGAAAGTCTTACTACTCTCGGAGCCGGCCATGGGCGAGGCCGGTGCTGTTTCTGGTACATGGAATTGACATGACGGAAGGGATAGACTCAAAGGTGTTACTGATGGCAGACGATGTGAAGCTAATGCGGAGAATTCAAATGGATGAGGATCAAGTAGGACAACAAAGGGATCTGGACAGGCTGCAAGCTTGGTCTAACAAATGGCTCCTGGATTTTAACCCCACCAAGTGCAAGTCATGAAGATAGGGGAAGGTCAAAGAAGACCGCAGACAGCATACAGGCTTTGGGGGCCAAACACTGCAAACATCACTCAAGGAAACGATCTTAGGGTGAGTATAACACCGGGCACATTTCCTGAGGCGCACATCAACTAAATAACTGCTGCAGCATATGGGCGCCTGGCAAATCTGAAAACAGCGTTTCGACACCTCAGTCGAAACGCTTCTGCTCACTCTTATGTACTCGACTGGATAAATATACCTAACTGTTGCACATGTGTGTTATCAGAGTGCAACACGTCTGCCTAGTGACACTTGTAAACTACGCATCTTGTGATGAGATTTGTTTTTGGCTGAATGGCTTGGTAAATTAGCAGAAGACCTCAAATGGCTAAAAAGTTCAACAATTTCGGGTCATCATTGCAAGTGTGCAAGACAAATGACTGCACGTAAAAAGCTATGCAATTACGGAGACAACTGTCATGTCTCCGTCAAGACGTAATAAAAGAGAATGAGATAGTCCATCAATCTGTTGTCTGCTCAACATGCTTCTTACACTCATCAGTTTGTCATTTATCTCTGTCTTCTGCTGAGAAGTGAAAAAGAGAGACACTTTGCAGAACACCCATTTATTGGGACAACATTTCGATCTGGGTGTCCCGTGGTTCGGTTGGCAACGCACTCAGCTCACATACTAGGTATCCGTGGCTCAATCCCCAGCATGGGAATTGAGCACTGACGTTGGGCATGTGTCCTTACACCTGCTGCCCCTGTTCACCTAGCAGTAAGTAGGTACCTGGGTGTTAGTCGACTGTTGTGGGTCACATCTCAGGAGATGGTAATATACTTTAGATAGTGATGGGCTTTGAAATGAGCTGAGGTTGGATAATAACTCTTAGCCTGTAAATTGATTTGAATAAAAAAAAAAAAAACCTATGATGAACTTCATCAAGTCATGATCATCACACTTCGAAACGATATCCCAATAAAAGTTTGTTCTGCAAAGTGCGTCTTTTCTTCAATATTGTCGGCAGCACCATATTTTGAGTCTAAGACTTTCAAGCTCACTTTAGTATCACCGACAAAGTAAGGTAAAAACTCTGCTTGGCAGTTATATCCGTATCTGCCAAGAGGATAACAAATAGTAAAGGTATCAGGATAAACAGTTAGTTCCACACAACAAAGAAACTTTATGGCGACGTTTCGGTCAGACTTGGACTTAAGTTTACCTGGACCGCCTCCGCGGCCCAGTCCCATACCAGGCCTCCTGGTTGTTGGCTCGCTGCTCGCAGATCACAACCTGGTTGATCAGGAGCTGTCTTGAAGAATCTATAGAGTTCCCTCTTGACGACAGCTATGAATTTGCTGGTAATCCTTTTTATGCATGAAGAGAGGGTCATGAAGAGTCGTGGTCCCTTAACACTTAATGAGTAGCCTCAAGAGATTGTGGGAGTGTGAAATGTGAGGCAAAGGGCCTACACACATCATACCAACACCCCATTTCATTTCCCTCCCATACACCCACCACTACCTTCCTCCAATACTCCCACCATCTCCCTTTCATACAACCATTATGTCCACCATCCTCTCATACACCCACCATCATCACCTCCATCTTTCTCCAACGCACCATCTCCCTCCCATACATCCACCATCATCTCCCTCCCATACACCCATCACCAACACAAAGCAACACTACAAACAACATCCCATTTGCTGGGCGATACACACTATCTCATCTGGCACGAGAGAGGCGACTCCACTGTAGCAGGAGTCGGGGACCGTCGACCATACAGACACTCTGCGACGGTCATATCTGAGCTGCAAGTGATGGACAGATAGTGCCATACTCGTAGGAAGTTAAGGATGACACCACGAAGCAGCAAGACAGGGGAAATTGGCCATAAGGATCCTCTGAGGATGTGGCCATCTGCCGCTCGATGGTCCAGATTCACAGTCAATAGTGTGTACGATGAAAGAGCGGTGGCGGCACAGAGGACAAAGATTTGGCAGTGGTGTAGGGCCTTATATGGTGATTCAGAGCTTCACTTAGTGGTCCAGGGCCTCACATAGTGGTCCAGGACTTCATTTAGTGGTCCAGGGCTTCATATAGAGGTTCGGGGCTTTACAAAGTGGTTCAGGATCGATACTGTGGTCCAGAGCTTCACACACGAACGAAACATTGACAGAATGAACGAAATACAGTGACCCAGGACACTGGCTTGCAATTTTCGCTACCAGCAGATAGACGACATTGTTTGCGACACAGCCAAATATATCCACAATAACACTTTAACATCCATCACACATGATACCAGAATTTGCATGACCTCTATCAAGAACTTAACAAACCTCCAAGTCGATGCGAAACAAGTTTTTGAGTGACAGAAAATATTAAAAAAGTGTGACAAACTAAACACTGAAAATAGGTAATTATAAACGGGTTATCACAAATAGGTAATCACAAACAGGTAATTACTGATGGGTAATTACACAAAATTAAACCACTCGATAGAATATTAGTCGAACGTGAGAGACGTGGGAGTGATAATGTCAGAAGATCTCACGTTCAAGAAGCACAATGTTATTCTCGCAACTGAAAGATAAATGGTAGGTTGGATAACTAGAACCTTCAGAAGAAGATATGCGAAGTCAATCGTTCTCTCTAGGCTGCAATACTGCTGTGTACTAACGGCCTCCTACAAAGCAGGCGAAATTGCTTAACTGGACAATGTATAGAGAACCTTCACAACTTATATAAACTCAGTCAAGCATCTAAATTACTGGGAACGCTTGAAGTCGCTAGCACTGTACTCCACAGAACGCAGGCGAGAAATAGTAATGGAATTGATCCCAAACCTGCACACCGAAATTACTACTTATGGACACAAAAGGTTCGGCAGGTAGTACAGGATACCTAAAATGAAAAACAGAGGAGCGAAAACTCAATACCGTTAGGTGTTAAGGGACCACGACTCTTCAACACCCTCCTTACATGCATGAGGGGATTACCAACGAACCCCTAGTTGTCTTTAGAAAGGAACTCAACAGATTCCTTAAAGTAGTTCCCGATCAGCCTGGTTGTGGTACATACTTTAGACTGCGGAAGGCGGGTACAAAGAGCTTGATCGATTGATGAGGCCAACAACCAAGATGCCTGGTCTGGGACCGGGCCGCGGGGGCGGTGACCTCAAAAAGTGACTACAGGTAAACTTCGGGTAAATTAATCTAGGCGATTGCTGTTACATTCAACATTCAGGTGTGATCAGATTAAAGGGTTGCAAACCCGAGAAGCAGTGCAAGTTGAAGAAGCTTTTCGTGCATTGCAAAACACTCATCTCAAATATAATAAGTAATCTTAAGAAGAAAAAAACTTTATAAACAAGGAAAAAAATATAACTGTACAACTTTCTGTGTATCAACACTGAAAGGGAATACTTTCCACAAGGCGCGACGGACATTTACCTGTAAGGTGACCAGTTTCGAGAGTTCTGCTCTCATATTTGCTTCAGGAATCAATTTTACCAAGATGAACACAAGTGTTATTTTAGCCCACCTTGTGGAAACCTAGTCAAAATCCACAACACTAACCGTCGTGGATTTTGACTAGTTTTCCACGAGATAGGCTAAAATAACACGGTTCGATCCCCATCTAGCCATCCATATATATATATATATATATATATATATATATATATATATATATATATATATATATATATATATATATATATATAATGATACTTACATATGTGGTGCTATTTAAATTAAAAAAAAAAACAATTGTTGACATTTTGCAAGACGGGCTGAGGAGGCTTCGATATTATATTCGTCGAGTCATTCGCTACGTCAAGCTGAAATTTCTCTTGCTTGGTCGAGCCTCAGATATGAAAGGTGATACCCAGCCCCTACCTACCTACCTTCCCCAATTTCTCTCTCTCTCTCGCTCTCTCTTCTCTCTCTCTGTTTGCTTCGTTCCCCGCATTTCACTGAATCATTTACTCCTTCCTTCATCCTCCGGGTCTCTTTCCCCCCTTACCCTTGTTGTCATGTCCCTCTCATCTCTTAACTTAGCTCCTTACTCCCTCCTCAAACACTCATTCCTAACCTTATTTCCTTCCTCTCTTGATCCCCACTTTACCTCCCTTGCATCCTCTCTTCAAATACACCTTCCCTTCAACCCTTCCTCATTTTCCACTTGCCTACCCTCTTTTCTTCTCGTCTCGCTTTCTCTCCCTAATTTCACATCCACTCTTCCGTACCTCTTTCCCCATCCAAGTACCTTTATCATTCCCCACCGCCCTACACTCCCTTTCATATCTATAAGCCCTCTCTCCTTTCCCCACCAAGCACCCCTCTTTCCCCATCTACCTTCCTCCCTTACTTTCGAACCTACCTTCCCTCCTTCTCCATCCACCTGCCCTCTCTTCATCTTCATCTTTCCCCATCCACCTTCCCTCTTTCTCCCTCCCACTGCAACAACGTTGTGAATAAAACAAGAGAGAGTGTGTGGATGTGCCAGTTACTATGGCGTATGTTTTCAGACACATTTCTCTGTCATGGAAGCTCATGGCATGGCCCTCTCTCCTCGGCCTACCTGGTAGGCTGAGACATGACCTGTAACGTATCTGACATACCTATTACATAGATGTGACATACTTGTAACATACCTGTGATGTAACTATGACATACTTGTAACATACCTGTGATGTAACTATGACATACCTGTGATATAATTATGACATACCTGTAACGTACCTGTGACACATACCTGTCACAGATTTCGAGTTTTTCTACCCTCGCAGCCCGTCCTAGAGCCAAACTTTTCTGGTGACTACCTGTTCAATCAAGCTGTTGCTGTTGGCGGCTCGCTGGCCCAGAAAACCATCAGTCTGGCTAATATGGCACTGTGCGGAGATGGTGATCCAGTTTCTTACTAAAATTTTCTACACTTCTTCCAGCAATATTTCTGGTATCTGCTGGTAGCAGGTTGAATAGTCTTGGACCACGCATGTTGACAGTATTCTCATAATTGTGACCCCAACGAGCCTGCTTTTCATTGACTGCTTTACATTTCCTGCCACATCTCTCAGCCCAGTACATTGTTACTTGGCTCTCAAATATCTTTCATGTAGTATATAGTATTAGCAACTCTCTCTCTCTCTCTCCTCGCTTCAGAGTATATTCCAAGTACTCTGGAATCTTTCGGGCAGTAAGTGATATCTGTATCTTTTCTAACTCTGATAATTATCTCTCCTGCCTTCAAGGAGCCGTCATCACCAACTATTTTAAATGAGTGAGCACAGGTGATTTGAATAGAAATTATTTCTCATGTTTTGAAAGTTCTCATTATCCATACTGTTTTGTGTTCTTTAAGTGATAGGTCAGCTGGCATTGTTACATTCTACACATTCCCTTTGTTTTATGGGATGATCGTCCTGTGTTAAGAGCTTCTGTGGTGTTCTATTTTCTTTCCTTATTAGAATAGATGGAATTTACTACCTCTGAACATCCTGTTAGTATCTATTGCCCACTGCGACAATTTGATATCTTATGCATTTTTTCGTCTTTTACCGAGACAACTTTCAAGTTTAATTTTGTGTATTTTGCAAAGGATATGGGAAGTGTTTTTAACCATGCTTGTTATGAGAAGCAGTGAAGATGTCAGGACTCTACCTTCGGGTACTTCTCTTCTTACTTTGTTAACGGTAATATATATTCAAAATTTTATTATTCTATATTCTAATCGTTAGAAAATTGAATATTCACTTTCTTCCTTTTCCTGATATACCTTATTTTACGGGATATCACTCATTGATCGCCTTAGTGAATTTAATGTAGACTACATCTATATTTTGATTTCCTTCCAGAAACCTTTGTAATGTTGTCCTCATGATTACTAACTGTGAGAAGCATAATCTTCGCACTCCCAGTCCATGTTGACTTGTGTTGTCTCGCTGGTCGCACCAGCAATACAAGACAAGAAGTGTTTACCATGGCAGCTCAGGGCTTGTCTCCACCTGGTCTACCAGGTACGCTGAAACACAACACACGAGTCACGTCCCTTAAAACCCAACTCTCATTGTTTCTCATCGCTCTTTGCACTTAAGAGGTTGTAGTTCCTCGCTGCACTGAGTACAGTAAGCACTGACAGTCTGACTGAGCAGGCGGGTCGCGGGGGCCGAAGATTCTCAGAAATATTTACATAAGAACATAAGAAAGAAGGAACACTGCAGCAGGCCTACTGGCCCATGCGAGGCAGGTCCAATTCTCCAACAGGTAGACAAAAGGTACAGGTGAGTAGTCTATTGTGTTTTCCATTTAGGCAAGCAGAGTGGCTGCCTCTAACACTTGTTTGCTACCTCCGTTTCTCTCTCTCTCTCTCTCTCTCTCTCTCTCTCTCTCTCTCTCTCTCTCTCTCCCGTCGCTACATAACAGATGGAACACCTCGCGGGATATGAATGTATTAAGTTTATCAAGAACGTGTTAAATGTATTTAAGTTGCTGTGCGCATGTAAATGAGATACAAGGATAGATGTGAACGACGAAGGTACACTACCACTAAGGCTGCTACCAACATCAAAGGTAAAGTACTCTGTACACAACCAAAGAGACCTGGGTTCGGTTCCCAGGCAGGGCAAGACGTCTGAACAAGCCTCCTTACACCTGCTAACCCTGTTCAACCATTAGTAAATAGGTACCTGGATGTTACCCGCCTGTTATGTGCTATTTCACCTGTATAAAGAAAATGTCACTTTCACCACCGCCGCCATTACTGTTGTCACCACTATAACTGGTGCCATCACCAAGGTTGCCAACACCACCAACACTAATACCGATAATGCTACCTACGTCATTACCAAACCACCACCACCACGACTACCACCATTGTCGCAGTACAATAAACTCGTTTATCAGTGGAAAAACTTGTCAGAAATGGAGATGCGATGGTTGGTCTCAAATCTAAGAGGTGGCGTCAGGATCAAAGTCGAAGCGCTCACTCAAAGGTCCACCAGAGGCAGTCCCAATTTCCTGGTACCTTCCTGCCTTTTCCTGGTGGTCCATGGTCCACTCCTTCCTCCCTGCCTTATACTTTTCCTTTCTGCCTCCCTCCTCAGACTATATCCATTCTGCCCTGCCCCTATTCCCCCTCCCCCATCCTTTCTCTTTCTCTCTCTCCCCTACAAAATTCTTCTGTATTTGGTTGGAGCTGTGTTTACGTCCATTCAGTTGGTTAAATTCAGTTACCTGGTGCTGGGCTGGAGACCAGAGATTTCCCCAGTGGACGAGATGAACGCTACCCTCATCTCCCTCTCTCTCGCAAACTGTGACCCTACTGTATCATCCAGCAGCCTCACAAGCTTCCGTGGTACATGTATTCTCATACTCCTCAAAACTATATAGTCCATAAGCTCAAGACACGTCGTAATAAACGACTGTCAACGAATAAACAGAAGAATAGGAAGGGACTGAAACCGTGCTCCATGAATACACCAAAGCCAGTGCTTACAATAGAAAGATTTTACAACCAGCACTACTGTGACATGGTTGTATCAGCAGAACCTGCAGTTCAAGTCCCTCTCCAGTCTCCAAAATTGCTTAGAAAAGGCATTACGCATCATCAGCCAGCAAAACATTCTTATATGACCATGCCAAAAATAATACGTTGGTGTTACCTTTTAATAAAAGCTTTGCTTTTCTGTCTTTTAAAAATTTATCCATCATGAAACACATGTTGATTAAGAATTCCCTTACCAAAACAATTGGTGGGATTTACAAAGTCCTCTGCATCATCCATGACAAGTATTAACATAGGCCAATCTGGAAACTCACTAGAACTTTAGATTATTACAACACTGTTATGTTACTTCATATGGGCAGTGTAGGAGTCAAATGCCGCCCCTATTCTCGCCGAACACAGGTGTATTTGTGGCACTGAAGCAGCAGACCGATTCGGGTACCATGGTCTTGTGTGTCGGAAATCCGAGGGAAAGATTGCGAGGCATGAAGAGGTTAATAACATTATCAAGAGGAGCCTCACAACAGCCGGATGCCCAGCAATAAGGGAGCCACCCCAACTATGCAGATCTGATGGCAGCCAAAAGCATCCAGATTGTATCACCCTTCAAGCCTGGACAGATGGCAAGCAGGAGGTGTGGGACTACACATGTGCATCTACCTTGGCTGATACCTATCTCCAATACACCAGGGAGGAAGGAAGGAGGGGCAGCTACCAGCTTCAGGGAGTCCCAAAATTCTAGAAAATACAGAGAACTTCTCTATCATTATATGTTTGTTTCCATAGGCTCGGAGACCCTTGGCTCATGGGGAAAGAGTGCATCTAAGTTCCTTAAGGAGCTAGGCAAAAGACTCATCAGGATAACTAGGGATCCCAGGGCAGCTAGTTTTCTATTCCAGCGACTCAGCACTGCTGTTCAGAGGGGGTAATGCCTGCTGTATCTTGGGCACGAGCCTCAGCTCTGAGGAGCTGGATGAGATTTTCGTATTATAATCAGTGACAAACACGTAATATGTACTAGACATGTATCTCTCACACCTCATGTACTGTATATGCCATCTTTATACCAATAATGTATCTCTTATTAAATATTTTGTACCATATTATGTAATAAAATATACCTATTGGTAAAAAAGATTGAAAAGATGGGGAAGTGGAATATTCAAATGGCTTCAGGAAGAAATCCAATTATTCTTTTTCGCAGCCTTTTTATCCACTTCTCCGAGGCTATGGGTCCCACAATCGTCCTTTTGGAGCGAATTTGATGAGATTTCTTACTCATTTCTGCAACTTTGCAGGCTCCTGATGTGTTGACTGCAACACGAAAGGCCTAGAGCTATTATTCAACTCCCCCCTGGGGTTGTTTTGCATCTTGTATCGCTTGTTCGCGATTCTTGCACACACACACACACACACACACACACACACACACACACACACACACACTATATATATATATATATATATATATATATATATATATATATATATATATATATATATATATATATATGTAATTTAAACCCCTAAAAGTGTTTTTTAGAGTGCAGTAAAGAAGACTCACCTTTTATCCGTCACATAGTCCTCTCTTACGTGTGGATTATTTGTGTATTGGTTAGTGTTTGCCTGGTCATTTAGACTGTAACCTCATACACGAAACTACCTACAATTTGAAAAAAAAAGCTTCTTATAGTATTAACTCGAGTTGGGGAGGGAGAATTTTTTATATAAAAAGTCTCGGAATCAAATTTGGAGTCGGCTTCCTCCTTTGAACAATTTCCGACCCAGAGCGCCACCGTCTCCGCGCCCTGTCTGCCTCCCTCCACCTTCCCTTCTTTCCTCTGCCCTTCACTGATGGAGGTTAAGACCCGTCGTCAGTGATGGAAGTAAAGCCCAGGAAATTCAATGATATACGTTACGAGTCCAGCAGCTTCAATAATGGCGGTTAAGAATCCAGCCCATGAGCCTCCTTTGATATACCTTTGATGAGCCTCGAGAGTTTTTCTACTCCCGGAGCTCAGCCTAGGCTCGTCCGGTGCTTGCCTGGTCAACCAGGTTGTTGCTGAGACACCTGAAGATACTTGTCCAGTTTCCTCTTGAAGACTTCCACACTTGTCCCAGCAGTGTTTCTAATATCTTCTGGTAAGATGTTGAATACTTTGGGGCCACGAATGTTGATACAACGTTCTGTTATTGTGCCCACCACTTCTCTGCTTTTCACTGAGTTTATTTTGCACTTCCATATTTCTCACTCCAGTATATTGTTATGGTAGTGTGCAGATTTGGGACCAGGCCCTCAAGCACTTTCCAAGCATAAATTATCATGTATCTCTCTCTCTCTGCTCCACAGAGTACATATTTAGGACTTTAAGGCATTCTCAGTAATTTAAATGTTTTATTGGCTCTATGAGGCCGCAAATGATCTCTGCATCTGATGCAGCTCTGATGTTTCTGCTGCCTTCAACGGGACGTCAATATTCAACAATATTTCAAACAAAAGAGCACAAGCAATTTGAAAAGTGTCACTATTGGCATATTTCCCTTATTTTGAAATATCTCATTATCCACCCTGTCATCCTTGGCTGTCGTGGTCTTATTGTGTTCTTTGAAAGAAAAGTCACTGATATAATTATTCCCAAGTCTTTCACGTGTTTCTCTTGAGTTTTGTATACAGTATATCTTTTGAGTTCTTCATTCTTTCCATACCTAAGCAACTGGAACTTATTACCATTGAACATCATGTTGTTCTCCACCGCCTACTGGAAAATCCTGCTTGCAATATCTTCCTGTAATTTTTCAAGGCAGGTGAAATTGCTGACCTTGAAAATGTGCAGAGAACCTTCACGACACACATAACCGATAAAACATCTAAATTATTGGGAACGCTTGAAGTTCCTCAACCTGTACTCCCTGGAACGCAGGCGGGAGAGATACATTATTGGAAAATCCTAGAGGGATTAGTACCAAACTTGCACACGAAAATTACTCCCTATGAAAGCAGACGAATGAAAAGCAGGGGTGCCACTCACGATACGAGACAACACAATAAGTGTCAGGGGCCCAAGACAGTTCAACTGCCTCCCAGCATACATAATGGGGATTACCAATAGACCCCTGGCTGTCTTCAAACAGGCACTGGACAGGCACCTAAAGTCAGTACCTGACCAGCCGGGCTGTGGTTCATACATCGGGTTGCGTGCGGCCAACAGTAACAGCCTGGTTGATCATGACCTGATCCAACATGAGGCCTGGTCACAGACCGGGCCGCGGGGGCATTGACCCCGGAACCATCTCCAGGTATACTCCAGGTATACCGAGGTGACTCCCATACTTATTTTAGTGTCATCTGCAAATGATGTTACAAACTGTGACGGGTGTTTTCACCTATGTCTAATATGAGGATAAAAAAACAGCAGTGGTGCCAGCACCGTGCTTTTAGATACCGAGCTTTTCACCGTGCTGGTGCTGGATTTTGCTATTTTTACCCTACTACATTTTGTGCTCTGTGTGCTAGGAACACAAATATCCACCCGCCTACCTTTCCTGTAATGCCTATGGCCACCAATTTATGTGCAATCACCCCATGATCACATTTGCAAAATCTGTGTATATGATGCCTGCGTTTTGGTTTTCTTCCAGCGCCTCCGTAATTCTGTCATAGTGGTTTAACAGTTGTGACAAGTAGGATCTTCTAGTTCTAAAACCATGCTGGTTGTGCACATTGTGCTCTTCCATAAGGCTTGTAATTTGGCGTCTCATCACTATTTTGAAGACTTTTATGTAGGATGTTAGGACTACTACTCTGTAATTTTTGGCTAGTGCTCTACTACCTCTAAGCTCTTTCTCCAAAGAATACTGAGAGCTCATGCTAGTTATACTTTGCACTTTTTTATATTATGAGGAATTTCATGAATCTGGTCCAGGTGCTGAGTGAGAGGGCATATTTTTTTTTTAATTCTATGGGATTAGTACTAATGTCAGTTAATTGGTCTGCGCAACCAACATCGACTCATTTTGGTCTTTTAGGATTTCGCTCATTTCCTGTTCATCATCAGTATACGAGTCTCCTCTCATTAAGTGTCCAATTCTACAGGTAGTTATTAGCTTGGATTTTGCATATGTATAAAAATATTTGGGGTTTCTTGCAATATCCTGGATGGCTTTTTGTTCCCCTTGTGCTTTCTCTGTTTAGTACGACAGCTTATGTTTTTGCTCTGTCTAGGTGATCGCTTGGCTATCTTTCCTTCTATGTAACATATTCACATTGTTAAGCAATTCAATAACCTTTTTTCTTCATCGGGTAGTCCAAGGTCTGTATACTCCTTAATGGTACATTGAGGAATACACACCTTTTATACTTCTGTGTTCAACTTCTAAAGGAACTGGTGAGGATTCAGGGTGTTCATGACTGTTTCCTATGATGTCTAATAGTTCTTTAATAATTCCGTCCCAGTTAATTCTATGGTTGTTAAAGTTAAATTTACTGAACATCCCTCCTTGTACTTTACTGCTGTAGTTTCCATACCTTGAGTTTATACTTGTTTGTACTTCTATGATACTGTGGTCAGAGTATATTGTTTTGTGATTGTTTTATCTCTGATTAGTTAGTTGTTTGTGAAGATCAAACCCGGCGTATTTTCATTTCTAGTGGGATCAGTTATTTACTGGTTCAACGCAAACTTTTCGCAAAGCCTCAACCTTTTGAGGCAGAATGATTCCAGGAACTATTTATGGAACAATGTTGTGATGAATCCTCTTCCACTTTACATTTGGGAGGTTGAAATCTCCAAGGAGGATAATAGTAGGTGTGGGGTTAACCAGTCTTTCAAGACAGCCATCTATTTTTCTTATCTGATCTGTGAATTCATCAGCCCTTGCTGACGGTGGTTTATATATGAGGATAATTACCAAATTCCTATTTTCCACTTTAACACCTAGAACTTCTACTGTATCATTCGATGAATTCAACAGTTCTGAGCAGCAAAAAAGTATTTTTCACTTACAGTCCTACTTCTCCCGTGACTAATTAGCTATGTCACACCCGTGACTAATTAGCTATGTCACATCCTCGATGAAGGAAGTAAAGAGTCCCGTCTAGAGTTCTCACTGAAGGTGGTTAGGAGCCCAGGACCCTCACTGAAGGAAGTGAGGAGTCCATAGTGAGTCCTCTACACTCTGCAGTATGAAAGGTCTGAAACTGATAGGACCCTGTTTGCGGTGTGAAGGTCGTAAGCGTCTTACAGTGGCACGACTCACCCAGTGCTCGTGTACATGGTTTAATTAGTGGTCGTCAATGCTGGGCTGGTTGTTAACTAACATTTTAGTAAGAAACAAAACGTTGATTAATGTGACCAAAAAGTTTGGCTCAAACGTCCAGACACACGCCAGCGTCACAGAGACACCAGTGTGCAGGGACCAAGCAAAAACTTGCACATAATTAACAAGAGGAGCAGAGATACACTCAGGCAAGCGGGACGTCCACGCTCTGGCCGCAGGAATATAAACAACGACTGGCATGTTTGTGGCTCTACAAATAATCATTACCTCACTCTCGTCAACGAACACGATCTCCACCTCTACACACACACACACACACACACACACACACACACACACACACACACATACACACACACACCACACACACAAATATACAACAGGCCTAGTGTCTAATCGACGTGTGCCTTGGACAAAATGGTAACTAACACATACAGAGTTCTCTCTCTCTCTCTCTCTCTCTCACACACATGTCTTTTGGCTGGTGGCGACGAGTACCTCCTTCAGAGAGCAATTTCAAGACGTGCCTCCGAGGTGGTTGCTTGTGCCGACACCTTGACAGCTTCCCCAGCGTCCCCTCACCAAGCACTCCAAGTCCTCGTGTGGAATTAGTTCTGCTCAGCCTTACCTTGGTTATTGCCACAGGGTCTTCCTCTCTCCACCTCGTGCTCCAACACTCACCCGCACTCAAGAATGTTCCTCTGCACCCAGAGTACACCCACTCTACCATCGTTCCCTCTCCTTAAACTTGTAGCCAGAGTACACCCACTCCTACACTTGTAGCCAGAGTACACCCACTCCTCCACCATCTCCTCTCCCCACACTTGTAGCCAGAGTACATCCACTCCTCCCCCTCACACTTGCAGCCACACACAGCTTGGTCATGCACCGGGCTGCGGGGGCGTTGACCCCCGAAACACCCTCCAGGTAGGTAGACTCCCTTACTCCACTCCCTCAGCTACTCACTCGTCATCAAGTTCTTTCTTATCCTCTCTCTTGTATACTCTTTCCCTTTTCTTCATCTCTTCTCATTTCATCTCAGCCTTCTTACTTCACCCTTATAATCCTTCACACCCTTATTTACATTCCCCTTCTCACACCATCACCCACTTTCACCCCACCTAACACGTCAAACCTCTTTTCGTACCTTCACACTAGCACCTTCAACCGCTTCCCTTCCCACCCTACCCTGTCTTCATCCTAGAACTTCTAACCTCTTTCCCTCATCTCTTCCTCAAAATCCATCTATTTATTTTCCCCTTCCCCCTCCTCTTCTCTTCCACAGCATCGCAGAGGGGGGAAGGGGTAGGGGAGGGGGTACATTAAGAATATTTCCGTACTCCAATACGCTGTTGATACTCAAGTGAGAGAACAAGGCCTCGTTTTCCCTAACTTGTAACATTGTGTGTTAAACTCCCAACACACACACACACACACACACATATACAAAGAGAAGCAACAAGTGCCTCCACCACAAGGTGTGACCTTGACAGAGTCGTTATCTACAGCTCTTGTACGTTACCTTAAACATATTATGATCTTATCTTTCCTCTCTCACAACCCTCCACTTCGTTATCTACAACTTCTGTTTGTTACTGTAATACTCCTCTAGCCCTCCATCGTCTCTTCACCCAGCTCGGGATGACCTTAACAGCGAAGTGGTAGAGACCGGATCCATACATAACATTAAGAATACCGTAGGTATGATTAGACTCTCATAGTCAATAAAGAGTGGCCTAGTAAAGGCCAGCAGAGAGGAGGGGCCAGGAACAGACTCGACTCCTCAACACCACAAATAGGTGAATACAAATAGATGATTACGTGATGTATGAACACCAGGATGTATTACGTGATGTATGAACACCAGGATGTATTACGTGATGTATGAACACCAGGATGTATTACGTGATGTATGAACACCAGCATGTATTACGTGATGTATGAACACCAGGATGTATTACGTGATGTATGAACACCAGCATGTATTACGTGATGTATGAACACCAGGATGTATTACGTGATGTATGAACACCAGGATGTATTACGTGATGTATGAACACCAGCATGTATTACGTGATGTATGAACACCAGGATGTATTACGTGATGTATGAACACCAGCATGTATTACGTGATGTATGAACACCAGGATGTATTACGTGATGTATGAACACCAGGATGTATTACGTGATGTATGAACACCAGGATGTATTACGTGATGTATGAACACCAGCATGTATTACGTGATGTATGAACACCAGCATGTATTACGTGATGTATGAATACCAGCATGTATTACGGTAAATGACAGAAAAACTGCTAGAATTTGTTACCATTATTTGATTATTATATATGGAATAGAGTAACAGCAGTGTATTGATGTATCCAATTACGTTCAATAACAAAGGTCTCTTCCATAGACCACAAACACCACAATATAGCGAGAATACTGCTGAACAAACACAGCTCCATTTATTGCAGGCAAATTGCAGATCTGAAGAAGGTACAGAGAAAGTGAACTGTCCCTATACATTACTAGGAGTCTAAAATGTCTTAAACCATACTCCCTGCAGCGAAGATGAGACACATGCATCGTAATTTTCAAATGGAACTGGTTCTAAATCTATACACTGAAATTATTCCTTACGATGTCAGGAGGTATGGTAGACTGTAAAATACCTTACAAGGGAAATTATCAACACACTCCTATTTAAAGAAAATTTGACAAGTTCATGACCAGTTGAACTGTAGCACTGACGACGGTCTGGTTGCAGTGAACACCCACATCCTCATGACGTTCATCAGGAATCATCTCTAGGTAACTTTCATATAATTCTCACCAACACTCCCACAACACAGTTATCACTATTCTATCTGTTCAAATTCCACGATCACCACCACCACTCTCACCACCCCTCCATCTCCCCTACCACCAAGATATCCTAGAAAACTTTCCACCTGTTTGATGCCTGCGACAGGTATCGAGTGTACTACCCTCACAGCCTGGCCTGAGGCCTGACTTACTTTTTCTTGTTGATTGTCTGGTTAAACAGGCTGTTGGTGTTAGCGGAACGATGGCCTACGTATCCATCACAATCTTACTGATATCGCATTTTTTATATTTTATTGTTAGTAAGGAAAATAAAGATAAAATCTAGTGTTTAAGCAAGGAGGAAAGAAAAGAATAATAATTCAATATCATGTTGACTCACTTTTTCTCCATCTCGACATTACTGAAAACTTTTCCTTCGTGGGTTAAATAATATTCACTAACTCAATGCTGAACTTTAATATTTTCTTTATTGTTCGACGAGTTTCTTCTTTTCTCTCTCTTTACCGTCCCTTCCCCTTGCCTCCACCCTCACCTCCCCTCGTTTTTTCAGGGTTGCCTTAGTGTCACCATCCCCTTGTCTCCCCCTCAATTCTCCCTCCAGGGAGGACCTTCTCTTCCCCCTCCCCACCAACTCTTCAAGGCAGCCTTTGTATTACCCCTTCCACTTGCCTCTTCTAACACTGCTTCCCCACCTTTTCCCCATTCCTTCCCACTCTTATGGTGGTAACCTTGCCACTATTCCTTCCCCATGCCCCTCTATTCCCACCACTCTTCCCCTCCCTCAGAGCAGCCTAGGTAACGTCCCTTTCTTTGCCTCCTTTCTTTTCCCTTTTCTCTCATACCTCAGAGTATTTTTTGTACTATTCCTACCTCCCTGGATATCCTTTTCCTTGCCAACCATAATTCTTAAAGGGGTGGACCGGTAAGACAGCGGAAAGCCTCGGTCAGATGACCAAAAGCTCCAGCTGTGGGTCATCATATGACTAAGACCCGCGTCAGGAAACACTCTTCCTGTTTCCTGACAAACCTCACCTAGCCTAACCTTGGCACTTTTTCCCTCTCACTTAGGGTGGTAACCTACGTATTATGTACCACTGTCATACCAGGGGCTTCAAGATTCCTCTTCCTCTTCATTACTTTGCATCATTGCACAAATATCAGATCAGTACACATCAATATACCTTTACAAAAGCGAAATACAGATAATTGAAAAAAAGTCAAGGTACATAAAAGCCAAAACAAGCGGAGATAACTCAGTAAAAAACAGCCTCATAAAAAGTAATTCAAACTACATAAAAAAACTGTATAAACTTATATAATAAGTGTTTGATAAAAACTTATATAATAAGTTTTTATCAAACACTAGAGATGCCGACACACAATTTTATCCATTTACAAAAACATTAAAAATTTAACATTTTCTATTGAGGAATTTTCTACTTCCTTTAATAAGTAGGCTTTTCTTTACCTGGCAAATATTTTTTTTCTTTAATAAACATATATACAAAGACTTGTCTCAGTCCTTTTAACTTAATACAAAGACGGGTTTAGCACACGACAATCTGAGAACTTAGCAGATAAGCCAACATTAAAGTGGTTACATGGTGCAGCCTCTCCTTACCACCTGTTCCCCTTACAACTACACACCCGACCTCCAATGACGCCACTAATAATCCTTTACTAGAGATGGGGCAACAGTAGTTCAGTGACCTTCCCTCGCTAATTAACCCATAAGGTTCAGTCACCTGAGGTGGAATAGTAATGGTGTTGGAAATGTTAGGGTCATGCCTTGGAATTTTACCTTGCCAAGACTGGACTCTTGTTTTGTTTACTACCACCTTTGTGACCTGTTTGTTATAATTTGAATAATTGGTGTTATATCTTTTGTCTTCATTTTATGAACAATTAAACATATATCAACAGCATTTCTCTGGTGGGCGGTGATAATACTTCTTCAGAGGCGAGCTTTAGCTTTATCTGGGTCGTTGTACATGCAGTGTGTTCTAGGCTGCCTTTGCCACGTCTACCAGCCCGACGGGAGAGAGAAGAGGGAATACTTGGTCCCCTGTCTGGCTAGCGTCTCGAAGACTGAAGTCTAAGTAGGTCTAGCCCATCAGATGGCAGCACCAGCCCAGCGACATAGCGCGAAATATAAAAACCACAGCTGTACATAATTCGTGCTATATTCTTGTTGACGTTCATTAGTGATGATGGTGAAATGAGGTTCTATTCTGGAAACAGATAAGGGCATGTAATTTGTTGCATTGAGACGATTTTCTAGCCTTTGTTTACATGTGCAGAAGTGTTGAAAAAGCTGTCACACACACAAAGAGGTGGTGGCAAATGACACGAGAACCTTTATAACTTTTTGTGCTAACTGTGGGAACGTTTAGAGTTGCGCACACCAAAAACTTTCTACCATCACTGATTCAAATTCCATTCGGATTCTTTCATCAACTTCCAGCTCAACAAGTTCATCCTTTATATCGCTCTCATTCATGGAATCCAGATTAAAAATAAATGGGTTCCATATCATCCCTGAACCACACATACCTCTCCGTGATGAAAGTAACCTCGGGAAGACAATCAATTCCAGCAAATGTTTCACTTCAGCCATGATGTACATTTATTTTTCCGCACCAACACCCTCATCCACTGAAAGAAAATTAACAAAATTTTTGTTCTGAATGCGATTTACTCAAATTGGAAGTTTCTGTGTGAAGGCTGACAACCTTTCCATGGCAGTGATCATATTTATTTATGTTCATTGGGTGGAAGTATACAGCTCGTACAGTTGAGTCTCGTACCCCACAGCTTTACTTTCTTCGTGCCCCCAGGGAAACCAGGTACCGCTAATCCTACTCCTCGTGTTGTGCCTCCTTTCTCTCTCCGTCCCTGTCATACAAGCCTCTTATCCCTCTCTCTTTTGCTAACCTACTTCTATTCTTCATCTCGTAACTCATATTTCTCTGTCCATCTCGTTTTCTTTATCTCTCCCATCTCCCCTCCATGACCTGCTACTCGTCTTTGCTCTTTCTCTACCACCGGTTGAGTTCCTACTCTCATCTTTCTCACCTTCCAAATTTATATCCTTTCTCTTTTAAAATCAATTATTCTGTACATCCTTCCTCCCTTCCCATCCACCATCTCCACTACAATTATATCTCCTTCATGAAAGGGTTTCTTTTAATTTTTTTCTTCAATTTCCGTTTGTCTTTCACTAATCTTTTCTTCTTTGTAAGTCTTTCTCCAGATTCTGCTACTTTTCCTTTTTTCTTCTTCTATAGTTTTTCGTTTTCACTGATATGACATTTTTATCTAAATTAGTATGGTATATAATTTATAATTCTGCACTAAAGTAGCATAGCAAAGTAATCTAACCATATATATATATATATATATATATATATATATATATATATATATATATATATATATATATATATATATACAAGCGATCTTAATAATGCAAAACAAGCCACAGCTTAAGTACTTTCACACGTCTCCGTGCGTCATCAGGAGCTATTCAATGTTGCAAGAGTAGCAACAGAAGTAATGAGGGGGAGTTTACTAAGAGTAAGGTAGCGTGGTGACACCAGCCAGCTTCTTTTTCTCACTCTCTGATGGTCGTATCTTCTTAAATTTATTTTTTTCCCTGTGTGTGGATGATTAGTAAAAGAAACTGCAGCTCTGATGGAACGAAATATCTGATGTAGCAAATGAACTCTTAGTGGGACGCTTGACGATATCGTTATCACCTTCCTGAAGTATGTAACCTATCCTGTGTGACGGAATATGATAGAGAAATGTGGCTAGCTTATATTTTCAACACTCGGATGATGTGTCTAACTTCTTAATAAAAAAAAAGTATGCATTTTCCCTCTCTCTCTTTCTCATACACATACTTATTTTTCCCAGAAGATTTCAGTGTTTCACATTCTTATTCTGTTGCTACTCTTCTAATTCTCTCGTCCTCTTTCCTCTCCCTCCTCCCTCTTTTCTTCTTTCCTCTCTCCCCTCGATTTCAATATTACTTTCTCTGCCCACCCTCCCCTCTCCTCTTCTCCCTTCCATCCTCCTACCCCTCTGTTTCTTCCTCGTGCACTTCTGGTGATGGCGTGCAAATGTTCTTGTGATAAAGACGGTCTGGCAGACACACTTGGAGCTCCGAGGACCTTCCTTTATCTGCCAAATCTTTTCCGCAAGGGTCCTCGATTCACAGATTTCCCTCTTTATTCGAGAGACTAGGGAGAGGGAGGGAAAGAAAGGCCCTCTATTCTCTCATCCTATTCTCCTCTCTTCCTATCGCCTATTATTCCAGTTCTTCCTACTCTTCGTTCCCCGACCCTTTCCCCCTCCCTCCTTTCTCTACCTTCTAAATCTTTGACCTGAAGGATGCTTCCGGGGGTCACCGCCCCCGCGGCCTGACCCCAAACCAGGCTTCCTGGTGGATTAAGCACTGATCAACCAGGCTGTTACTGCAGGCTGACGCAGTCCAACGCACGAACCATAGCCCGGCTGGTCAGGAAGTGATTGAGGAACTTTTCAAGTTCCCTCTTAAAGACAATCAGGGATCTGTAGACAATCCCTCCTATGTATGATAGGAGGCTACTAAATAGTCTTGGGCCTCTTACACTTATTATGTTGTCTCTCGGTGTGCTTATGGAAGGGGGTATTTTCACATCGTCTGCCAAACCTTTTTGTTTCGTAGAGAGTAATTTCTGCGTGTAGATAATGTGTCGAGGTTAAGTAAGGTTCGTCAGGAAACAGGACAAGTGTTTCCTGATGTGGGTCTTAGATGATGACCCGCCGTTGGAGTTTTTTGTCATCTGACCGAGGCCTTCCGCTGGCTTACCGGTCCACCCCCTTAAAAATTATGGTTATAGTTATAATGTGTCGAGTTATTGTCTCAGAAAAAGTGTCGGAATGAGTGCATGTAACGAGTGGGGTACATGAGTGACATGACGGAAGAGTTAGCCAGAGGTATTCCTAGTCGCAGATGATATGAAACTAATGAAGTGAATATAAACAGTTGAGGGCCAGGAAAGACGACAAATGAACCTGGACAGGCTGCAGGTCTGGTCTGACAAGTGACTTCCCAATTTAACCCCAGTAAATGCAAAGTTATCAAGATTGGGAACAGATTGTAAATGGAATACAGTCTCAGGGGCGAGGGGTGGGGCAGGGAGGTAGCAAACCTCTCTTAAGGAGAAGAAGCTAGGGAAGAGCAGTGTGCCAAACATCGCCCTGAGGCGCAACAGAATAACTGCTGCAGCAAACGCGTCTGGAAAATCTAAGATTAGCTTTCTGGAACTTAAGCAAGAAGTCGTTCACGACACTGCGGCATATGTCAAGCCCATATTGGAACTCACACCCTATTAAGCATGTCAAGAAAATGGAGAGTGTGCAGAAGTTCGCAACGAGACTAGTCCCGGAGGTAAAGGATATGAGGAACGAGTAGAATTTGAAGGAGCTAAACCTAATGACATTAGAGGACAGGACTAGGAGTGACATGGTAATGGCTTACAAAATACTGAGAAGAATAGATAGGTGTTCGAGAGGCTGAAACAGGAACACGATAGCAAAGCTGGAAGATGAAAACACAAGTGAGTCACTGGGATGTTAAGAAGTATTTATTCAACCTTATTAAATGGAACTACCTGGACACTGTAGTAGTAGAGGCATTATTTATACGTAGCTTTACGACGAGGTAAGATAGGGCTCTCAAAGCCCTAGCGGCCAGCGAAGAGGCAGTGCCAGGAGCCGAGACTCAACCCCTGCAACAACATATAAGTGAGTACACACACACTACAAATATATTTCTTTATCTTAGTTTCTCCAACAAAAATAACACAGTTGGCTAGAAACGTGAAGTTATCAACTAGCAAGATGAAAACAGAAGTATCCTGTGTAACTTCTTTCTCGTATCTCTCCATTTGTCTTTTTCTTATTACATTTTGACATGTGTTATAAAGTTGTGTTCCAGGGAGCCCCTCAGTTATCGTCGCCTCTGACGCACCCAGAGATGCTGTCTACCCTCCCCTTGTCAGCCCTGTGTGGAGGGGAGAGGGATGAGAGGGAGGGAGGAAAGAAAGAGGAATCAAAACGACGGAGGATGGGAGGGAGAGAGGGAATGGGAAAGAGAATATAAACAAGGAAGCAAGAGAGGAGAGAGGAAAGAGAAAGAGGAAGGATGGGGTAGGACAGAGAAAAAAGAGAGTGAGGAATATAAGATAGAGTGAAACAGCGTAAATTACAAAAGAAGACCCGCTCCGCTGTGTACCTATTTCTTACATGTTTAAGACACTCAACTACCGAATAATATCTCTTAAGATAAGAAAAATGAATGGTACCAAACCATATTTGTAAACTTTTTATTTATGTCGAAGGATTTATAGCAAAGTGGATTACCAGTGCTGTTGAGATGCTCAGGTCATCATACGGGTTACGTCGACGAGGAGAAACTCACCTTTTACAATGTTCACACTGATGAACTAAATGCAATTGTGAGTAGGGAAAGCTTGAGTGTTACCTAGGAATCACTTGTGTTCACAATCTGAGCTATGCTGACGACACCTTACTGCTTGCTGTCATACACAACACAGTCCATAATCAGTACATGTTTATCCCACTTGAGCATTGTAGAGTTAATTATATAAAATATGTAAAGCTTAACAACTGTTCAGGAATGTTACATACTTCAGGCAATCTGTGTCACACCAGCAGCAGCAAAACTGCTGATAATGATATAAGTAAACAACTGAAATCGTATGAAATTACATAAGTTATTGATCTGAAAATGTTCCTTTTGCAATATTAGAATAAAACAAAGCGTTACGGACGTTACTGCTACTGACTGTGCAGTGTGGGTATATTACCTTGTTTCGTCACAATAACTTATTTAAGTTTGTCTTCCAGTCTCTTATTGTTCCCCATCCTCCTTATCTTCCCGTGTCCCTGCTTGCTCGCTGTCATTCCTGTGAGGGGTCTTGAGAGATGGCACCGTCGTCTTGAACGCCAGGTGCCTGCCTCTCCGCCCAGTAAACACACACTACCAATGTGTACACACACACACGTGCTTTTATGTGTGTATACACTCAGGTGTGTTTCCGGGGGTCGAGATTCAGCTCCTGATCCAGCTTTTTGAACTAAAATCGACAGGCGTTAGTTCCTGGTCTCCTACACCCTATCATACCTACTCATGAAATTGCGTATAGCGTTTTTAACTTTCACACATTTCTCCTTGTATCTAGTCCTCACATTTCAAACAATCTATCCCTATCCGCCCCATCAATTTCCCCCAAGAATCTTGTATATTATAATCGTGTTATCCTCTAGTCCTCTCTTCCAGAGACGTCAAGATAATTTTTTTAGTTTTCACAGTGCACAATATCAGCTCTTGAACTAGTATGGGTTGCAAATCTTTGGACCTTTCCAAAATTTATGAACGTGCTTAATCACATTATATTAGTGTCCTTTGATATACCTTTGAAGAGTTTCGAGAGTTTATCTACTCTCTGAGCCCGGCCATGGGCCAGGCTCGTCTGGTGCTTGCCTGGTCAACCAGGCTGTTGCTGCTGGAGGCCCGCTGCCCCACATATCCATCACAGCCTGGTTGATCTGGCACCCGATGAAGATACTTGTCCAGTTTCCTCTTGAAGGCTTCTACATTGGTTCCAGCCGTGTTTCGGATATCTTCTGGTAAGATGTTGAATAGTCTGGGACCCCGGATGTTAATACAGTGCTCCCGTATTGTCCCCACCGCACCCCTGCTCCTCACTGGGTTTATTTTACACTTTCTCCCATATCTCTCACTCCAGTATGTTGTTATGGCAGTGTGCAGATTTGGGACCAGGCCCTCAAGTACTTTCCAAGTATATATTATCATGTATCTCTCTCTCCTCCGCTCCAATGGGTACATGTTCAAGACTTGAAGGCGTTCCCAATAATTTAGATGTTTCAATGGCTCAATGTGAGCCGTAAACGATCTCTGAATTTGTTCCAGCTCTGATATTTCTCCTGCCCTGAACGGGGCCGTCAGCACTGAGCAGTATTCTAAGTGAGGGAGCACTAGCGATTTGAATAGTGTCACCATCGGCATTATTTCCTTGTTTTGAAAGTTCTCAATACCCACCCCGTCATCTTCCTGGCTGTTGTGATCTTTGTCTTGTTATGGTCTTTAAACGACAGATCAGCAGACATAATTATTCCCAAGTCCTTTACGTGTTCCTTTCGTTCTATGTGGTGACCCTCTTGCGTTTTGTATATAGTGTTCCTTTTGAGTTCTTCATTTTTTCCATACCTAAGCAGCTGAAACTTATCACCATTGAACGTCATGTTGTTCTCCACTGCCCACTGGAAGACCCTGCTTATGTCCTCCTGTAATTTTTCAGTGTCTTCTACCGTAGTGACTTTCATGCTTATTTTAGTGTCATCTGCAAATGATGATACAAAAGTGTGCTGGGTGTTTTTATCTATGTCTGCTATGAGGATGAGAAACAGCAGAGGTGCCAGGACAGTGCCTTGGGGCACTGAGCTTTTGACCTCGCTGATGCTGGATCTTGCCCTGTTCACTACTACTTTTTGTGTTCTGTGTGTTAGGAACTCAAATATCCATCTGCCTACCTTCCCAGTAATGCCTATGGCCCTCATTTTGTGCGCTATCACTCCATGATCGCATTTGTCAAACGCCTTTGCAAAATCTGTGTAAATCACATCTGCGTTTTGGTCGTCCTCCAATGCCTCCGTAATTCTGTCATAATGGTTCAGCAGCTGTGACAGGCATGATCGTCCCGCTCTAAAGCCATGCTGGTTCGGGTTATGTTGGTTGTGCTGGTCCATGAAGTTTGTAATCTGCCGTCTCATCACTCTTTCAAAGATTTTTATGATGTGAGAAGTGAGGGCTGCTGGTCTGTAATTTTTAGCTAATGCTCTACTACCTCCCTTATGCAAAGGAGCTATGTCTACACTCTTTAAGGCCTCCGGTATTTCACCTAGATCTAAGCTCTTTCTCCACAGAATACTAAGGGCTCTTGCTAATGGTACTTTGCACTGCTTTATAAATAAAGCATTCCATGAATCTGGTCCAGGTGCTGAGTGAGTGGGCATGTTGTCCATTTATTTTTCGAAATCTATGGGATTTGTACTAATGTCGGTTAGGTGGTCTGCGCGGCCTTCTGCTGGAGTGAAAAATATTTCTGCATTTTCTACCTTGCTGTCATTTAGTGGGTTGCTGAACACTGACTCATACTGTTCCTTTAGGATTTCACTCATTTCCTGTTCATCGTCAGTATACGAATCTCCTCTCAATAATGGTCCAATTCTACAGGTACGACTTACCTACATGTGGACAGGCTGCCGTCACCACTCGCTAACTCACCTGGAAAAAAGAAGAGGAAAATCACCATTATTTATATGACGATGTTAATGTGCGATATTATGACAGATGCTAATTTTTCCTCAACACTATACACAGCTATGTATTCTCATGTGAGTGTAAACATCGTAGACTGTGTCTTAGTCGACTAGTGTGGGTCGCATCCCGGGACAAAATTGACCTAATTTGCCCGAAATGTTCTGTATAACAAGCGGCTTTCTATTTTGATGTCAGCTAGGCCTGTATACCTTGTACATGTACTTGTAGAGATAAAGATATTATTATTAATAATACTTGTATTTCACTAATATTGCCTACTCTCTTTTTTTGTCATTATATCCGTCTTTCTATCTCACATGAACTTTGTTTATACTTGTATCTTACAGGCTATTGCATTATGTACTTTCTTCATTTGACACTTCCCTATCTTCAACGGTCAAAGAATTACCAACACACACACACACACACGTCTTAAAGACGGAGGTGGTGAGGGTGTTGCTGTCTGAAGCTCACAGTCCTGAGGCGTGAAGGTGAGTGCTGGTGATGAATGGTACACAGTAATTTGAACATGTGGTCGGCGAGGATACCTGCTAAATTTTGTCCCAGGATGCGACCCACACCAGTCTACATAATAAAGTACTGTAGCAGCACACTATTGATGTATCCAACTGTGCTTAATTAAAAAAAAGAAGTCGCCTATCATACCGGAGGAGGGCCAGTGAGTGGCGCCGAGGCCAAATAACTCTCCCAGACGTGATTCCAATATACCTCATACTTCGCCTTAGAATACACCTTCCCCTCGAGGGACCCGAGGGGACCGAGGGAACCCAGGGGACGCCTCTTTTCAGAGATGTGGGGGAAGAGCCGAGTCCCTGAGGGTGATGTCCACTGTTGAGGGTGGGCAATATGAGCCTGGCACTCCTTAGACCGTTCAAGGTTGGTGGGGGGGGGATGGCCTTGATGTTGGTAATGGGCTCTGGATCCAAGGAATTGGAGTTAATTAAAGTCTTCCTCGGCACAAATCTGAATATCACAAACTAACCTGACACTGTATGATTCTGACGGGTTTAGCCCTTAAATAATAATAATAATAATAATAATAATATTATTATTATTTTTAAGAATAAGAATAATTCATTTGAAGGCGTTGAGGCGCATATATTACAACTGAGAAATGTCCGCCACGACTGAGAGCATTCCTTGGTCCTAAACACACAGACCAGCCCCTATCATCTCCACACACTACCCCATGACTCCTGACCAGACCCGCCCCTAGACCCTGACCCCTTAACATACCCGCCCAGAGACCCTGACCTCTGAACATACCCGCCCCAGACCCTTGAACATACCCGCCCCAGACCCTTGAACATACCCGCCCCAGACCCTGACCCGTTAACAGACCCGCCCCAGACCCTGACCCCTGAACATACCCGCCCCTAGACCCTGACCCCAAACTTTCACCTTCCTGCACACACCGCACAATTCCGCTATTCTCTGCGGCCAGACGTATACTTAGGGAATTTTAGCTTGGATCTTTCCTGGGTTTATTTAGAAAAGGTTTTTTTTATTCCTATTCTCCCCGGTTTATTTAGTCCCCCTTTTTTTAAAGTGGGTTTTTCTTCTCCGAATGCAAGTAATATTTGAGAGATGTTCTTGGGAGACGACCTCAGAATATCTCAACGTTGAGGAGAGAAGAAGTAGGATAGACGAGAGAGAGAGAGAGAGAGAGAGAGAGAGAGAGAGAGAGAGAGAGAGAGAGAGAGAGAGAGGAGAGAGAGAGAGGAGAGAGAAAAGAGAGAGAGAGAGAGAGAGAGAGAGAGAGAGAGAGAGAGAGAGAGAGAGAGAGAGAGAGAGAGAGAGAGAGAGAGAGAGAGAACCACCAATATAGAGGTGGAACCCCCTTCTGCCATCTATTCCTGTTGTGTGGCCGCCACCAGCTACCTGGGTTAAGCTATGTAACAGCGGTCGGTCACCGCACACACCTTACAATATACCTTTCGTATACAAATATCATAACAATTGTTATAAGCTTTCGCTACTGTTCTTATCACTATTATTATTATTATTATTAATCACGCATTATTCTGAAAAATATAGTAGTAAATAGTAATTTTTGACAGCAAACAGTAATAGTAAATAACAATAGTACATAATAATAGTAAATAGCAATAGTACATAATAATAGTAATAGGAAATACTAAACAGTAAGGGAAAACAGAGTGAGAGGCTACCACAGTGAGAAGCTCTGTGTACCTAGGTACAGTACTCACCTCATCCTCCTCCTCATCCTCATATCTGACATAAACAGAGACATAAATCACTGCACCGTATCATCATCTGAAGACGATACTAGAATTTGCATAAGCCATAAGAGTATCATCCACTGAGAACACTGTAAATCTCCAACTGGATATAAATAAAGTCGGATATAAATAAAGTCTTCCAGAAAACAATATGATGTTCAATGTGGCCAAATTTCAGTTACTCTGTTATGTAAAACTTGAGTAAATAAAACACATTCTAACCACATAAAAGAGTGAAAAATTAATGTGAAGGACTATAGGAGTTTTAATTGTCAGAGGATCAAACTTGCAAAGATCAAAACAGTGTCATTATCACAACCGTGAGGAAAATAATTGGATGGATAACGAGAACCTTCAAAACAAGGGATGCCAGGTCAATGATGATCCTCTTTAAGTCATTTCTCTCTATACTGGAATACTGCTGTATCCTAACAGTCCCTTTTCAGGAAAGCGAAATTGCAGAAGTAGAGAATGTACAAAGAACTTTCACTGTACATATAAGTTGCCAAGCACCTTAATTACTGGCAGTGGAGAACAACATGACGTTCAATGGTGATAAGTTTCAGCTGCTTAGGTATGGAAAAAATGAAGAACTCAAAAGGAACACTATATACAAAACGCAAGAGGGTCACCACATAGAACGAAAGGAACACGTAAAGGACTTGGGAATAATTATGTCTGCTGATCTGTCGTTTAAAGACCATAACAAGACAAAGATCACAACAGCCAGGAAGATGACGGGGTGGGTATTGAGAACTTTCAAAACAAGGGAAATAATGCCGATGGTGACACTATTCAAATCGCTAGTGCTCCCTCACTTAGAATACTGCTCAGTGCTGACGGCCCCGTTCAGGGCAGGAGAAATAGCAGAGCTGGAACAAATCCAGAGATCGTTTACGGCTCACATTGAGCCATTGAAACATCTAAATTATTGGGAACGCCTTCAAGTCTTGAACATGTACTCATTGGAGCGGAGGAGAGAGAGATACATGATAATATATACATGGAAAGTACTTGAGGGCCTGGTCCCAAATCTGCACACTGCCATAACAACATACTGGAGTGAGAGATATGGGAGAAAGTGTAAAATAAACCCAGTGAGGAGCAGGGGTGCGGTGGGGACAATACGGGAGCACTGTATTAACATCCGGGGTCCCAGACTATTCAACATCTTACCAGAAGATATCCGAAACACGGCTGGAACCAGTGTAGAAGCCTTCAAGAGGAAACTGGACAAATATCTTCACCAGGTGCCAGATCAACCAGGCTGTGATGGATATGTGGGGCAGCGGGCCTCCAGCAGCAACAGCCTGGTTGACCAGGCAAGCACCAGACGAGCCTGGCCCATGGCCGGGCTCAGAGAGTAGATACTCTCGAAACTCTTCAAAGGTATATCAAAGGTATTTGAAGTTACTTGACTTGTACTCATTGGAATGCAGGCGAGAAGATACATCATAATTAATACCTGGGAAATCATAGAAGGACCGTTCCCAAATCCACATATAGAAATCACTCCTTACGAAAGCAAAAGGCTCGGAAGACGATGTAATATACCCCCGATGAAAAGCAGGGGCGTCTCGCGTACACTGAGAGACAATACAATAAGCGTAAGGAAACTAAAACTATTCAGCAGCCTTCCATCATACATAAGGGGAGATTTCCAATAGACATCTGGCTGTCTTCAAGAGGGAACTGCATAGATTCCTAAAGTCAGTTCCTCACCTGCCAGGCTGTGGTTCGTATGTTGAACTGTGTGCGGTCAGCAGTAACAACCTGGTTGATCAGGCCCTGATCCACCAGGAGGCCTGGTAATGGACCGGGAGGCGGCGGCGTTGACCCTCACAACACTGTCCAGGTAGACTCCAGATAGTCATAAAAGCATATTCTCTAAAAAGAACAGTTACATGACTCATTATTCCTTGGCATTATTATTCATTACCTGTGACCAGTTTCGAGGGTTCTACCCCCGTAGCCCGGCTTTGGACCAGAACAAGAGTACTTACCCCAACTAACATATAACAGGATGGAACAGTATTCGACAGCTAAACTGGTCGCACCACTAGTACTAAATCAGCTAACACAATCACTAGTTTAAAGCAATCCAAGCATATTCTCTTCCTTTCTTTTTTGACAATATTCAAGGCCTAAAAACGATAGTGCCAGAGACAAGAGTTCGATAGTGCCAAAGACGATAGAGATTAGCTAGTGCCAGAGAAGGTAGAGATTCTATAGTGCCAGTGACGATAAGATTTGATTGTACCAGAAACTATAGACGTTCGATTTTGCCAGACACAATATATATAGATTTGCTAGTGTGAAAGACAAAATTCAGAAGTTTGACAGTTCCAGAGAGGATAGCAGCTCGATAGTGCCATCGAGGATAGCAGCTCGATAGTGCCATCGAGGATAGCAGCTCGATAGTGCCATCGAGGATAGCAGCTCGATAGTGCCATCGAGGATAGCAGCTCGATAGTGCCATCGAGGATAGCAGCTCGATAGTGCCATAGAGGATAGCAGCTCGATAGTGCCATAGAGGATAGCAGCTCGATAGTGCCATCGAGGATAGCAGCTCGATAGTGCCATAGAGGATAGCAGCTCGATAGTGCCATCGAGGATAGCAGCTCGATAGTGCCATAGAGGATAGCAGCTCGATAGTGCCATAGAGGATAGCAGCTCGATAGTGCCATAGAGGATAGCAGCTCGATAGTGCCATAGAGGATAGCAGCTCGATAGTGCCATCGAGGATAGCAGCTCGATAGTGCCATAGAGGATAGCAGCTCGATAGTGCCATAGAGGATAGCAGCTCGATAGTGCCATAGAGGATAGCAGCTCGATAGTGCCATAGAGGATAGCAGCTCGATAGTGCCATCGAGGATAGCAGCTCGATAGTGCCATAGAGGATAGCAGCTCGATAGTGCCATAGAGGATAGCAGCTCGATAGTGCCATAGAGGATAGCAGCTCGATAGTGCCATAGAGGATAGCAGCTCGATAGTGCCATCGAGGATAGCAGCTCGATAGTGCCATAGAGGATAGCAGCTCGATAGTGCCATAGAGGATAGCAGCTCGATAGTGCCATAGAGGATAGCAGCTCGATAGTGCCATAGAGGATAGCAACTCGATAGTGCCATAGAGGATAGCAGCTCGATAGTGCCATAGAGGATAGCAGCTCGATAGTGCCATAGAGGATAGCAGCTCGATAGTGCCATAGAGGATAGCAGCTCGATAGTGCCATCGAGGATAGCAGCTCGATAGTGCCATCGAGGATAGCAGCTCGATAGTGCCATAGAGGATAGCAGCTCGATAGTGCCATAGAGGATAGCAGCTCGATAGTGCCATAGAGGATAGCAGCTCGATAGTGCCATAGAGGATAGCAACTCGATAGTGCCATAGAGGATAGCAGCTCGATAGTGCCATAGAGGATAGCAGCTCGATAGTGCCATAGAGGATAGCAGCTCGATAGTGCCATCGAGGATAGCAACTCGATAGTGCCATAGAGGATAGCAGCTCGATAGTGCCATAGAGGATAGCAGCTCGATAGTGCCATAGAGGATAGCAACTCGATAGTGCCATAGAGGATAGCAGCTCGATAGTGCCATCGAGGATAGCAGCTCGATAGTGCCATAGAGGATAGCAACTCGATAGTGCCATAGAGGATAGCAGCTCGATAGTGCCATAGAGGATAGCAACTCGATAGTGCCATCGAGGATAGCAGCTCGATAGTGCCATAGAGGATAGCAACTCGATAATAGTGCCATCGAGGATAGCAACTCGATAGTGCCATAGAGGATAGCAGCTCGATAGTGCCATAGAGGATAGCAACTCGATAGTGCCATCGAGGATAGCAGCTCGATAGTGCCATAGAGGATAGCAGCTCGATAGTGCCATAGAGGACAGCAGCTCGATAGTGCCATAGAGGATAGCAGCTCGATAGTGCCAGAGAGGATAGCAAGTCAACAGTGCCAGAGAGGATAGCAGCTCGATAGTGCCATAGAGGATAGCAGCTCGATAGTGCCATAGAGGACAGCAGCTCGATAGTGCCATAGAGGATAACAGCTCGATAGTGCTAGAGAGGATAGCAACTCGATAGTGCCATCGAGGATAGCAGCTCGATAGTGCCATAGAGGATAGCAGCTCGATAGTGCCATAGAGGACAGCAGCTCGATAGTGCCATAGAGGATAGCAGCTCGATAGTGCCAGAGAGGATAGCAAGTCGATAGTGCCAGAGAGGATAGCAGGTCGATAGTGCCAGAGAGGATAACAGGTCGATAGTGCCAGATAGTGGTCGGTTCCGACGAGCGCATACATATTCGTATTGTTGCTGGGTGTAGCGAGAATACAGTGGCCAGGGTTTACTTAGTCTCTCATCCACACTCCTTTCAAGGACTGTTTGTGCCTTGATGCTCATGAAAATCTTTGTAGCCAGAGAAGTGGAACTACGATATTTTACGGCGAACAAGACGCTCCTCAACTCTGACTGGATAAATTTTGAAAAAACTAAAAATAAAATAAACAGTACTTCAGCCTCCAAGACACCGGGTAAATTTTCGAGACTTATTTTGAGGAAAAAAATAGCGTCTTCGACGCCGTAAAATACGGTAACATTTCCTCCCTCGAATCAACTCTGATTATACCTCACAGTCCCTAGATGAGGCCTGGTCATGGGCCGGGCCGCGGGGGCGCTGACCCCCGGAACACTCTCCAGGCAGACTCCTCCAGGTGTATGACCCTCCTGCGCGTTTAACGCTTCCTCGTGAGTGTTATAATAATCATCCACGCATTAACAGTGAGATACTAAGCAGTTTGCAAGACGGCACAGTCGCTATATAATTCAGGAAGCGGTAAATGCGTAAGGGTTTAACAGCACTTGGGGAATCACATCTGATGGGGCTAGCAGCTCCAATTCCTAAGATCGAGAGCCCTTCACCAGCATCGATTCAGCCCGCTTGACAAGAATTCAGACGCAGCACGTACTGCCTGTTATCGATTCCGGGGGTCATCGCCCCCGAGGCCCGCTCCCTGACCAGGGAGCACAATGCAAACGCAATCGCCGTGTCTACTCATTTAAATACCAAATGAAAGTGATCCCGAACACCAAATCTCATTCACTGAAACAAAAATCAATTCATTTGAATAACACTGAATGCATCACGCCAGCCGGATAAACAATGAGGCGTCCGGATGTGAGGCGTCCGGATATGAAAGAGATTAGGGGAGTCCGAATGTTATGAGACGTCCGGAATAGGAGATGTCTGAAATATGAGATGTCCGGAATACGAGACGTAGGAAAAATGAGGCATCCAGAACATGAGACATCCAGAATATGAGACATCCAGAACATGAGGCATCCAGAATATGACACATCTAGAATATGAGACATCCAGAACATGAGACATCCAAAATATGAGACATCCAGAACATGACGCATCCACAATATGAGACATCCAGAACATGAGGCATCCAGAATATGAGACATCTAGAATATGAGACATCCAGAACATGAGACATCCAGAATATGAGACATCCAGAACATGACGCATCCAGAATATGAGACATCCAGAACATGAGGCATCCAGAATATGAGACATCTAGAATATGAGACATCCAGAACATGAGACATCCAGAATATGAGACATCCAGAACATGAGACATCCAGAACATGAGACATCCAGAATATGAGACATCCAGAACATGAGACAGCCAGAACATGAGACATCCAGAACATGTGACAGGTGGAGCATGAGACATCCAGAATATCAGACATCCGGAGCATGAGACATCCAGAACATGAGACATCCAGAATATGAGACATCCAGAACATGAGACATCTAGAACATGTGACAGGTGGAGCATGAGACATCCAGAATATGAGACATCCGGAGCATGAGACATCCAGAATATGAGACATCCAGAACATGAGACATCCAGAATATGAGACATTCAGAACATGAGACATCCAGAATATGAGACATCCAGAATATGAGACATCCAGAATATGAGATCCGGCATACGTGACATCCCGAATACGAACCTGACTTTCTCACTCCTTCAACAACAGTCACATAATGGAGATGTTCTTCCTAATAAACCAAGAATATCAACTGTCCCAATATTCAAGAACACCACGTAAAATAAACCAATTGTAAACCCAGAATCCTACAAACCACAAAGTGCGAAAAAAAATCCAGTGGCAAAAAATTTCCTCAGAGGGAAAAGTCTCACGAACAATTATTAATGTAAACCACAACATTTCCAAGATAATCTAAAATAAAACTGTACAAAATATATGCCAGCTGTGGCGTTTTAAGTTATTCAAGTCGTAAGATTCTTGGAGATAAAAAGATATAAAATACCGACACGATGGAAAAAATAAACACAAATGCGGTATAATGCAATTCTTTATTGACGACGTTTCGCCCACTCAATAGGCTTTATCAAGTCACAAACAGATCCCACTCAATAGGCTTTATCAAGTCACAAACAGATCCCACTCAGTGGGCTTTATCAAGTCACAAACAGATCCCACTCAGTAGGCTTTATCAAGTCACAAACAGATATACCTGGGTAGAGTACATGAGGATATAGTGTGGGGAGTCAGGTGGAGAATGTTGGGTAGGTTGTATTATAGAGGGACCTGCATATGCAGGTCCCCTGTTTGTGACTTGATAAAGCCTACTGAGTGGGATCTGTTTGTGACTTGATAAAGCCTACTGAGTGGGATCTGTTTGTGACTTGATAAAGCCTACTGAGTGGGATCTGTTTGTGACTTGATAAAGCCTACTGAGTGGGATCTGTTTGTGACTTGATAAAGCCTACTGAGTGGGATCTGTTTGTGACTTGATAAAGCCTACTGAGTGGGATCTGTTTGTGACTTGATAAAGCCTACTGAGTGGGATCTGTTTGTGACTTGATAAAGCCTACTGAGTGGGATCTGTTTGTGACTTGATAAAGCCTACTGAGTGGGATCTGTTTGTGACTTGATAAAGCCTACTGAGTGGGATCTGTTTGTGACTTGATAAAGCCTACTGGTGGGATCTGTTTGTGACTTGATAAAGCCTACTGGATTTTGGGGATGGACTGTTTGTGACTTGATAAAGCCTACTGAGTGGGATCTGTTTGTGACTTGATAAAGCCTACTGAGTGGGATCTGTTTGTGACTTGATAAAGCCTACTGAGTGGGATCTGTTTGTGACTTGATAAAGCCTACTGAGTGGGATCTGTTTGTGACTTGATAAAGCCTACTGAGTGGGATCTGTTTGTGACTTGATAAAGCCTACTGATTGGGCGAAACGTCGTCAATAAAGGATCGCATTATACTGCATCTGTGTTATTTTTTTCCAATATAATATTCTTCCTTAGTGTGAAACAGTGTAATGAAGATGAATGAAACGACGTATCAGTAGTGACATTCCTGTGACCACTTTACAATGTTCTTGTACCCTGGCAGCCATTCCACGTTTCCCTGTCCAACTCCTGATCCACCAGGCTTTCGGTGCTAGCGTCGTCCAGGCCTACATGACCACCACAACCCGGCTGGCACTTGATCAAGCTGTGTGTGGAGGCTCATCAAGTCATGAGTTACACACAGCGAAATATTTCAATATACGTTTGTTATACAACTTGTATCTTTATCTTCATACAATCCACTAAAAATTCTACAAACGATTTCGTTATATTTCCTAAGTCGTCTCAATAAAGAGGACTCTTATACAAGTGCCACATAAACGCATAACACTGCAGAATATCTTCATGGAGCTCGTGAACTGCTTCATGGACCTGAAAACCGGTTAATTGGGACACGGAGGAAGCACACTTCTCAAGGTGAGTGCACCTGTTGCAATTGTTATACATTCTTGCAGCCTGCAGTAATATTAGATGGATAGTGCTGAGAAATGTTGCCTCAGTACACGCCATATCCACACACCGCCCTGGGGTGGTTGCTTGAATGTGTTGTAGATGAATGGTTCAGAGAACCGACAAATTGTTAAATTAGACACATATGCAACACTTGGGTATCTTTATTGAGGAAACGTTTCGCCACACAGTGGCTTCATCAGTCCAATACAAAGAAGAAAGTAGTAATAAAAGGAGGAGTTTGAGGTAATCAGTCCCTCGGCCTGGAGTCGATGTGTTCAGTCCATCAATCTTGAAGAAAATACAACATAAGGCAAAGAGAAGTTGCTTATATACTGTAGACAGGTGAGATGAAGCAGGAGGAGGCGGGGTCATAGTGGTATCATCCACTAGTCGAAGTAAGTCCTTGTCCAAAGGTTTGGACAAATGTTGAAGAATCCCTTTGTATCAAGATCCCAAGAATGAATGTGCCTCAAGCCTATTCCACACACCAGGGTTATTAAGGCTGCATCCCGGGTCACCAGGTATGTGTGTTTGTGTATATATATATATATATATATATATATATATATATATATATATATATATATATATATATATATATATATATATATATATATATATATATATATATATATATATATATATATATATATATATATATATATATATATTACACATACTGAGATATTTATCACTTCACGTGTATGTACATTGTTGCTCAGGGTGCACGCACGTCCAGTGAAATACTCATCAGAATATATACTGAGCTGAATATGCAAATTATAGTGAAGAAAATACACGTTACAGAACAAGCTTTTATTGGAACAACGTTTCCCTCTGATTAAACTCTACTCCAAGCGAAACGTTGTTCTAATAAATTCTTATTCTACACCTGGATTTTTTTCTTCACAAGTAGGCAGATGGATCTTCAACTTTCTAACCAATCGAACACAAAGAGTAGTGGTAAACAGAGTTAAATCAGAAGCCGCCATAGCTCTGTCCCACAAGGCACAGTACTCGCACTTATCCTGTTCCTCATTCTCATATCAGACATAGACAGAGATGTAAACCACAGCACTGTATCATCCTTTGCAGATGATACTAGGATCTGCATGAGAGTGTCATCCATTGAGGACACGGCAAATCTCCAAGAAGATATAAACCAAGTTTTCCAATGGGCAACAGAGAACAATATGATGTTCAATGAAGACAAATTCCAACTACTCCGTTATGGAAAACTGGAGAAAATAATAGCTAGGACTGAGTATATTACAAACTCCAATCACACAATAGAGATGAAAAGTAATGTGAAGGACCTGGGTGTGGTAATGTCCGAAGACCTCACCTTCAAGGACCACAACAGTGCCACTATCACATCTGCGAGGAAACTGATAGGATGGATAATGAGAACATTCAAGACAAGAGATGCCAAGCCAATGACGATCCTTTTTAAATCACTTGTTCTCTCTAGGCTAGAATACTGCTGTACATTAACATCCCCATTCAAGGCAGGTGAAATTGCAGATCTAGAGAATGTACAGATAACCTTTACTGCACGTATAAGTTCCATCAAACACCTTAACTACTGGGAACGCCTGGAAGCACTAGACTTGTACTCACTGGAGCGCAGGCGAGAGAGATATATCATAATCTACACCTGGAAGATTCTGGAGAGACTGGTCCCTAACCTGTACACTGAAATCACTCCCTACGAAAGGAAAAGACTTGGCAGGCGATGCAACATACTCCCAGTGAAAAGTAGGGGCGCCACTGGTACACTAAGAGAAAACGTAATAAGTGTCCGGGGCCCAAGACTGTTCAACAGCCTCCCACCAGCCATAAGGGGAATTACCAGTAGACCCCTGGTTGTCTTCAAGAGGGAGCTGGACAGATACCTAAAGTCAGTGCCAGATCAGCCGGGCTGTGGTTCGTACGTTGGACTACGTGCAGCCAGCAGTAACAGTCTCGTTGATCAGGCCCTGATCCACCTGGAGGCCTGATCATAGACCGGGCCGCGGGGACGTCGATTCCCGGAATGCCCTCCAGGTAGACTCCAGGTAGGTAGACTGTGATCAGTACGCCGTTTGGATCCATTTAAATTAAAAATTAAGTGAAGAAATTTTAAAAAACACATGATAAAAAGACCTTAGTGCAACGAGAAATCAATACTGTCACCAGTAAATCACAAATGCAAGTGATCAGAGTTATTTTATACACCGTTAAATTTACAGGGGAAGAGTTATCCTACCTCAGCTCACTGAAGATAAATAACCACCCCCAGGATGCCACTCACAAGTCTGGTAACACCCAGGTACTTATTTACTGCTAGGTGAACATGAGCAACAGGGAAAAGGCTGGGTTTAAAACAATAGTAAATTTTAAAACACTTTATAAGTATGTAAATGGAAGTTATTTTTTACAATATAAGGGAAAATTTAGAAGTCGAGAAGAGAAAAAACATTGAATGATCTCAAGTGATCGGTCAAGTTTTCATGGCTATGTGGGCCTGCCAGCCGCTAGCAGCAACAGCCTCGTTGACCCAGCATTGAGCATGGAAGCTTGGCGTCAGGTGGGGCTCTTAGGGGTAGAACCCTCGAAAGAGGTCACAGGTACGTCACATACACGGAGTCAAAAGCAGACATGGCAACTAAACCACGACAGCCGATGCAAAGTCAAAACGCGAGAAGCTGGAGCTCAACTCCCTCAAACTCAGCTGTGTAAAGAACAAAAAGTCACAATACCGTGACTGGAACAATACACAAATAACTCGCACATAGAAGAGAGAAACTTATAACAATGTTTCGGTCCGACTTGGACCATTTACAGAGTCACACTAACACAAAACAGTAAGGTAGACAGTGTACATAGACCCGTATACACGGTTATATAATACACGTGACAGACAATAACTTGGGACATAGTTACTTACCTGGAGGGTGTTCCGGAGGTCAACGCCCCCGCGGCCCAGTCCTTAACTAGGCCTCCAGGTGGATCAGGGCCTGATCAACCAGGCTGTTACTGCTGGCCGCACGCAATTCAACGTACGAACCACAGCCCAGCTGATCGGGCACTGACTTTAGCTGAAGACAACGAAAATATAAAGCTCCCAAGACTGTACACGTTTTCGGGTTATTGCGACACCCTTTCCAGACCCTGGGATACGGAATCACGAGAACACGCCATCGAGACACGAGAACATGTCATCGAGACACGAGAACATGTCATCACGACACGAGAACATGTCATCACGACACGAGAACACGCCATCGAGACACGAGAACATGTCATCACGACACGAGAACATGTCATCACGACACGAGAACATGTCATCACGACACGAGAACACGCCATCGAGACACGAGAACATGTCATCACGAGACGAGAACACGCCATCGAGACACGAGAACATGTCATTGAGACACGAGGACACGCCATCCAGACGCGAGGACACGCCATCCAGACACGACGACACGCCATCGAGACATGAGCACACGCCATCAAGTATTGGCACCGTGTCTATTAAGTGTGCGGCCATAAACCCGGTGCAGAGTGGCGTTATACACAGCTATAAACCTATACGACCTTACAACCACAGTGGCTATAAATACACCAGCAACCGGCAGAAGTAAACACAAAACATCTATTGACACCAATATAAAATCCGGTAAAAAATGAACATACTTATAAAAGACGGTAAAATAAAAACAGGGCATAAATAAATACCTAGATAAATGAGAAGGTTATTCTGCGTTAGACAAGGAATTAAAACTTAGCTACACACACATACAGGAAAAAGAGGAAACACCTGAAAGTTGAAAATTCAGATAAGTCACAGGGATGTTAGGAAGTATTTCTTTAGCCTTAGAGTTGTCAGGAAGTGGAATAATCTGGAGAGTGAAGTAGTGGAAGCAAGTTCCATACATAGCTTTAAGAAGAGGTATGATAAAGCTCATGGAACAGGGAGAGTGAATTAGTATCGATCAGTGAAGAGGCGGGGCCAGGAGCTATGAATCGACCCCTACAACCACATATAGGTGAGTACACTTATTCATGCACTCTTACCAGAGATGATAGCTGACAGTGAGCAAAGACCCTTGCATACATCCGGTGGTCTAACAACCCAATTACTCCCTCCACCCACCACATCAACCACCACAATACACAACAACACCCACCAAATACCACTATACTCCACAAACGCCTTCCATTCACAAAAGTTCACCCCACAACAAACACCCACACATACAGACACCCAGAACACTACCCGAGGAGGTATTACCGTCACGTCATGTATTTGATCAAAGGTAGCAATACTTGTGCTCCATATCAAGGGGTTCCACACTCACAGCCTGGCTGATCACGAATTTGCAAGAGACAGCCACTCAGTTTCCACTTCTAAGTTCTACCTGGAGGGTGTGCCGGGGGTCAACGCCCCCGCGGTCCAGTCCTTAACCAAGCCTCCCGGTGGATGAGGGCTTGATCAACCAGGCTGTTACTGCTCGTCGCACATAGTCTGGCAATATATCTGATATATGTTGGTTGGTAATAGGTTGAGTCATGAGCCACACATGCTGACACAATGTTCTCTTAAATGTTTTGTGCACAGCCATGATAACTGTTTTTTTTCTTTGTCTCGTGAACAAGTAAAATGGCCGGTAAATCTTACACTACTTCTTACATTCAATATAAACATATTTTAACTCTTTACTGTGTTTCTTAATATTTGTTATTCCTGGCATATTTATTTTCCACTTTAAGAGGCCTAGTCAAAGACCAGTCAACGGGGGCGATGATCCCCGGAAGCATGAACAGTTAAGAGATTTACCTACTGGTAATTACCCATAACAACGCACCAACTACGCCACCAGTGTCAGCGGGCCGTGGGAGCCATGATCTCTGCCACCACCTACAACTAAACTTCAGGTAACCCACACCAAGAACCCTTGACAGAGAGGTCAAGGTGGGATGACTCCAGTTAAGTTCACAACCACCGCTTCTTGAACACATACCTCCTTCTTCGATTACACTATTATTATTATTATTATTATTATTATTATTATTATTATTATTATTATTATTATGGGAAATTGCCAAACTCATAAAGATCATACAGAGCCTAGGGAATGGGGGGGGAAGTGATCAGGAAATATAAATTATACACACACACACACACACACACACACACACATATATATATATATATATATATATATATATATATATATATATATATATATATAATATATATATATATATATATATATATATATATATATCATAGACAAAAACAGTGAGTGCACTGTATCATCCTTTACAGACGATGTTAGAATTCGTATGACGCACAGCAGATCTCCAAGTTGATATAACTCAGGTCTTTCAGTCGGCCACAAAAAGTCAACATGTTTATTGAAGATATATTTAAGTTACTCGGTTCTGAAGAGAAAAAGAAAGTAAAAACTTGAACGGAGTGTAAGATAAAATAAAACCACTCAGTAGAGCGGAAGAACAATGTGAGAGACTTGGGAGTGATAATGGCAGAAGAGTTGACGTACTTTCGTCGATGACAACAGTGTCACTATCACAACCGAAATCAATGACCTGGATTTTTAATGGGCAGAGAGACGTATTCGATGCCTTATTTTTTTTCCATCCATCGGCCAAATAATAAAAAAAAATCAAGAGTATATATACGTTAGAAAGGGCTACACTTTAAAAATATATATAGGCATATTTCTGATATCTCACCGATTTTCTTAACCGACCCGATAAAGGGTTAAATCTCTCGTTCTGTACACTATGGAATTCAAGCAAGAAAGATACATCATAATTTACAACGGGAAAATTCTCAAGGCATTGTGACCCCAAATCTGCACGCTGAAATTACTTCCTACGAAATCAGAAGTTCGGCAAACGATGCAAATTACCCCCAAGAAAACCAGAGGTGCAATGAGTACACTAAGAGACAACTTGATCAGCGTAAAGGGACAAAACCTTGTCAACAACCTATATCCATACATATATGAAATTATCAACAGACTCCTGGTTGTTTTCAAAAGGGAAACTTGATAAGTTCTTCAAGTTACTTCCTGATAAGCCTGCGACCACCACTTTTGTCTGACTAAGCAGGAAGTCTGGTCTGGGACCAGACCACGGAAGTAGTGACCCTAGGAATTGTCTAAAGGCAAATTACAGGTATCAGTATAGCAAATAAATGGCATATAATCTACGTGTGACTCATATAGATATATCAGACAAATATAATCTATATGTAACCCATATAGATAAAAGTCCCAGCCACAGACAGAGTATCGAGCGTGTATTACACAATCTACAAACAACACTAAACAAATCTTTTACCCAGGGGAAACTCTCCACATTATTATGAGGAGTAAACTGCAGTGTTGTAGCAGAAGTTACTCCACTCACCATACACTCCACTCACCATACACTCCACTCACCATACACTCCACTCACCATACACTGGCAACAAAAACTCGACGAGATGAAAAGACGAAAGACACGATCATTCACAACCCAGACAATGAAGACGTGTTGCAGCATCACAACCTTCACGAAAGACACGATCATTCACAAGTAAAATCAGGCCCTGATCCACCGGGAGGCCTGGACAAGGACTGGGCCGCGGGGGAGTTGACCCCAGGTAGACTTCAGGTGACTCGGACTTTGGAGACGTGTTGCAGGATCACAATTTTCACAAAAGACACGATCATTCACAACTAGCCCAAGCAATGGAGATTCATCTTCAGACAACGTTTCGGTCCGCCCTAAACCCATTATCAAGACGGTGAGTGATTCCTCAAGATTCTTGTTTACTTGTGAATTGTTCGAGTCACGAGATTGTCACTTTAACTCTCTAAACGATAACTTAGTAATAGAGGCAAACTTAATGCAATTTCTATCATGATAAACATAAACAAATATTCATTTACATAGTAACAGTTACTCTCTCACCTCACCCTTAGTAAGTTACTCTCCCACCACACCCTTAGTAACAGTTATTCCCCGTCACACCCTTAGTAACAGTTACTTCCCCACCACACCCTTAGTAACAGTTACTCTCCCACCACACCCTTAGTAACAGTTATTCCCCGTCACACCCTTAGTAACAGTTATTCCCCGTCACACCCGTAGTAACAGTTACTTCCCCACCACACCCTTAGTAACAGTTACTTCCCCACCACACCCTTAGTAACAGTTACTTCCCCACCACACCCTTAGTAACAGTTACTACCTCAATCAAAGTCTAAGTAACGCATTAATAAAAATAATTTAATTAAGTTAAGCGTTAAACCAGTAAGACAGTAACTTCCCTCACACCCATAGTAAGACAATAACTACCCCTCACACTCACAGTATCACACAAACTTCCCCTCACACCCATAGTAACACAATAACTTACCCTCACACTCACAGCATCACACAAACTTCCCCTCACACCCATAGTAACACAATAACTTACCCTCACACTCACAGTATCACACAAACTTCCCCTCACACCCATAGTAACACAATAACTTACCCTCACACTCACAGTATCACACAAACTTCCCCTCACACCCATAGTAACACAATAACTTACCCTCACACTCACAGTATCACACAAACTTTCCCTCACACCCATAGTAACACAATAACTTACCCTCACACTCACAGCATCACACAAACTTCCCCTCACACCCATAGTAACACAATAACTTACCCTCACACTCACAGCATCACACAAACTTCCCTCACACCCATAGTAACACAATAACTTACCCTCACACTCACAGCATCACACAAACTTCCCTCACACCCATAGTAACACAATAACTTACCCTCACACTCACAGTATCACACAAACTTCCCTCACACCCATAGTAACACAATAACTTACCCTCACACTCACAGCATCACACAAACTTCCCCTCACACCCATAGTAACACAATAACTTACCCTCACACTCACAGCATCACACAAACTTCCCCTCACACCCATAGTAACACAATAACTTACCCTCACACTCACAGTATCACACAAACTTCCCCTCACACCCATAGTAACACAATAACTTACCCTCACACTCACAGTATCACACAAACTTCCCCTCACACCCATAGTAACACAATAACTTACCCTCACACTCACAGCATCACACAAACTTCCCCTCACACCCATAGTAACACAATAACTTACCCTCACACTCACAGCATCACACAAACTTCCCCTCACACCCATAGTAACACAATAACTTACCCTCACACTCACAGTATCACACAAACTTCCCCTCACACCCATAGTAACACAATAACTTCCCCTCACACTCACAATATCACACAAACTTCCCCTCACACCCACAATAACTTCCCCTCACACTCACAATATCACACAAACTTCCCCTCACACCCACAATAACTTCCCCTCACACTCACAATATCACACAAACTTCCCCTCACACCCATAGTAACACAATAACTTACCCTCACACTCACAGTATCACACAAACTTCCCTCACACCCATTGCAACAATCTCAACACAAGATGTTGAAAGTTTGGGCAGCGTCTTGTTTACAAAGGAGAAGATTTACACAACATTCTTCCCTAAGCTTCCCACATCAGCCAACTTTTCTACTTCATTTTAACGGAGGAGAAACAAAGAAACAGTCACAAAAAAAAGAGATATATTTTTCCAAACAAACGAATCATGAAGACAGAGAGGTGGAAGAATAAACATTCTGGTGTCATTCATTCTTCGATCACTGACATTTAGTGAGATAAAAATGAATATATGTTTAGTATATATACCATCACAATAAATATTTGTCGAACAAAATAAATCTTTTCGAAAATGTTGTTATATTTACCATGAAACATTAATAAAAGATGAGAAAATTTTTAAAATTAAATAAACAGACCAAAGAGGAGACTGTTTAAATGTTCTACACGAATCAAGCAGTTACTACCTAACACAAGCCACAACACTGAAAATCATTAATGTACCCTGTAAACTTGTGCACCATTTTGCATATTAAATATATATATATATATATATATATATATATATATATATATATATATATATATATATATATATATATATATATATGAAAAATAAGATGGTGGGAGAATCAGAATATTCACACTGCCTCAATGAGAAATATCAGTATTTTTCCTTTTTGCATCACACTGTCTTCAAGTCTTTTTCTTTACTTCTCTGGGGCTGTAGGTCCACACATTTGTACCTAGAGGAAGACCCCGTCTATATTTAAGAAAAAACCCAGAAAACTATACGTTTTATACTGTCACTAGAGCAATTTTAAGGAGAAAACTTTTCTTTCCAGAGAGAGAGAGAACTTTGAACATAGATGGTGGGGAAGGTAACAGGAGCAACAATTATTTTCTCTGTGACTCTCTCACAAGGACTCATTGCAGCCTAAACCCAAGGAGAGCAACTATGAATTATCGATCTCCCAGTGGTATATTTCGCAAAACGAACGTTTTATTTGTAAGGCAGTTGTTCATAATCCAGGCATGGTATTCTTTCACCTGCTTGTGACTTGAAAAAGCCCACTGTTTGGGCGAAACGTCGTCTATAAAAGAACACATTAATACTATAGTGCTCTGTCTTTGTATGCTCCTGAGGCAGCAAATTAAAAATGAGGTTTATTGGTTTTACATACGCCGAGGAAGTCACCTACCTAACACGCATATGAAGAAACTGGTCCAGTCTACTTTTGAAATCTTTTAAGTTATTTCCAATGTCTTATCTACTGTAGAGAGTTGAAGGGTCTTGGACCATGGGTGCTGACACAGCTGATCACCTGTTCTCTAATTTACCTGTTCTCTAATTTACCTGTTCTCTAATGGTGGTTATGGCACCGTACAAGGATCAGGTCATCAACCAGGACTCCTGGTCACAGGTTGGGCAGCAAAGTTAGTAATTCCTGGGAGAAACTGAAAGGCAAATTTAATTAAGGTAAGAAAACAGAACTTCTTTGCTTACATCGAACCGGCATAGAAAAGTTTACAAGTTCACCCCATGATGGTTTCTGGGTCAACGCACCCGCGGCCCAGTCCCACACCAGGTCCCCCGGTAGATGGCCTGATCAGCGAGGCTGTTGGTGCTAGCTGCACGATAAACCGTATGATGTTGATGTTAGTTCATTAGTCAGGAAAGTAACCTGTCACCTGTCTGTCATAACAAGACTCGTTCAATGTCTATTTTTAAATCGAGTAAAATTAGATAAATCAGAAGTGTGCTGCTGCCCTACTGTATATTAAAGTTACACAGGGAAACAAAAGCTATGTTTCCCTGTCATTTCAGTGTTGCCTGAAATATAGGGAGGCTGCAACAATAAAAAGCTCTGTTACACAAGTACTCGTCCCCATCCTATTCCTCATCTCATATAAGATATAGACAGAGACGTAAACAATAGCGCCATGTCATCTTTACAGACCATACTAGACTCTGCATGAGACTGTCATCCATTGAGGACACGGTAAATCTCCAAGCAGATATTAAACCAAGTTTTCCAATGGGCAATGTTAAACAATATGATGTTCAATGTGGACAAATTTCAACTACTCCGTTATGGAAAACTGGAGGAAATAAAAGCTAAAACTGATTATACTACAAACTTTAATCACACAATAGTGCAGAAAAGTAGTGTGAAGGACTTGGGACAACAACAGTGCCACTATCTCATCTGCTAGGAAAATGATAGGATGGATAATGAGAACCTTCAAAACAAAGGATATCAAGCCATTGATGATCCTTTTTTAAGTCACTTGTTCTCTCTAGGTTGGAATACTGCTGTACATTAACATCTCTATTCAAGGCAGGTGAAACAGCTGATTTAGAGAATGTACGTAAAATCTTTATTGCATATACAAGTTCCGTCAAACACTTTAATTACTGGGAACGCTTGGAAGCACTTGACCTGTGCCTACTAGAGCGCATGCGAGTGAGATGCATCATAATCTACACCTGAAAAATCCTAGAGGAACTGGTCCCAAATCTGCACAGAGAAATCGCTCCCTACGAAAGCAAAAGGCTGGGCAGACGGTTCAATATACCCCCCAATGAAAAGAAGGGGTGCCATGAATACACTAAGAGGAAACATAATAAGTGTACGGGGCCCAAGACTGTTCAACAGCTTCCCACCAGGCATAAGAGGAATTACCAACAGACCCCTGGCTGCTTTCAAGACGGAGCTGGACAGATAACTAAAGTCAGTACCAGATCAGCGTGGCTGTAGTTCGTACGTTGAACTACGTGCGGCCAGCAGTAACAGCCTGGTTGATCAGGCCCTGATCCATCAGAAGGACTAGGTCGAGGGGGCGTTGACCCCTGGAACACCCTCCACCTCCCAGGTAAGATACGTGAAGGTGGAGTAGCCGATGACTGAAGCGACTTTTCAGCTCTCCCCACCCCGCTTCTGTATACCTGCTTACACACCACCCCGCTTCTGTATACCTGCTTACACACCACCTCTTGTGGTACCCCCCTCCCCTTCACATACAACCACACTTTCCCAGAACATTCTCCATCGGGGCGAAAACCTAACTTTTTCCCAAGCATCATCATCATAATAATAATAATATTTTATTTCAGCATGATACAATCTTTATACGGAGATGGGTGACATTAATTGTGCATGCAGAAACCCATAGTCATGCAGAGTATTTCTGGTAAATACCTCACTATAGTGAATGATGCGTGTGTAAGCCAGGGAAGGCCTCGATCTAACCACCAAAATTTCTAGTGAGCGATTCATCACATGACCAAGACAACCACCGGGAGAACTTGGCCAGTTCTGATGAGAAACAAAATAGCACCACCGTCAAAGATGTCTGTCTTTCTCACCGGCACCTCACCTCTCAGGTCAAGAGACCAACCCTTCCTCTTCATTCATAGCAACGCACCTAAACCAATAGCACCTGATTAAACACCGTCCCACCGTCTGACACACACACATATACCAGCACAGAGGCAGGGCCAAGAGCTGGGAATCGACCAGTGCAATCACAAATAGATGAGTACACACACACACACACATAGAGGAGCTATGACTCAACCCCTGTAATTACATATACGTGAGTACACACACACACACATAGAGGAGCTATGACTCAACCCCTGTAACCACATATACGTGAGTACACACACACACACACATAGAGGAGCTATGACTCAACCCCTGTAACCACATATTCGTGAGTACACACACACACACACACACACACACACACATAGAGGAGCTATGACTCAACCTCTGTAACCACATATACGTGAGTACACACACACACACACATAGAGGAGCTATGACACAACCCCTGTAACTACATATACGTGAGTATACACACACATAGAGGAGCTATGACTCAACCCCTGTAACCACATATACGTGAGTACACACACACACATACACATATAGGAGCTATGACTCAACCCCTGTAACTACATATACGTGAGTACACACACACATAGAGGAGCTATGACTCAACCCCTGTAACCACATATACGTGAGTACACACACACATAGAGGAGCTATGACTCAACCCCTGTAACCACATATACGTGAGTACACACACACATAGAGGAGCTATGACTCAACCCCTGTAACCACATATACGTGAGTACACACACACATATAGGAGCTATGACTCAACCCCTGTAACTACATATACGTGAGTACACACACACATAGAGGAGCTATGACTCAACCCCTGTAACCACATATACGTGAGTACACACACACACATACACACAGGCTTTAAATTTACTGCTTGTTAAAAGTTTCCGCCCAATGGCGTTTAAAATTTACAATTTAATAACTTTTCAAACTAATGTGTAAACATGCCATGGTTTTATTTACTGATGATGAAATATTATCCCAAGTATTTTCTTATCGTAAAGTATTATTATTATTACTCTGACAATAATACCAGATTAACCAGGCTGTAATAGGTATGTGGAGCAGCAGTATGCTAACAGCAACACACTGGTTGAACAGCCAATTAACAAGGAGTCCTGGCCTCGATTCATTTCTTTTTTTTTTTTTTAGATTTTTTTTTTCAATCATCTTTATGAAATTTTAATTTGTCCACTAAAATTCCTTGAAATCGTTCACAAGAATGTACAAGTAATGTTATGTAATGACGAACTTGTACACAATGAACAACCACCACCACAACAACAACAACAAACAAAAAACAAGCAACAACAACAACTCTTAACTTTATCACTTCACACATATCACATTTCCCCTCACATCCATATTATACATAACTTCTCTCATACACACATGCTTATACATTTCCCCTCTCATCCATATTATACATAACTTCTCTCATACACACATTCTTATACATTTCCCCTCACATCCATATTATACATACCTTCTCTCATACACACATTCTTATACATTTCCCCTCACATCCATATTATACATAACTTCTCTCATACACACATTCTTATACATTTCCCCTCTCATCCATATTATACATAACTTCTCTCATACACACATTCTTATACATTTCCCCTCTCATCCATATTATACATAACTTCTCTCATACACACATTCTTATACATTTCCCCTCACATCCATATTATACATACCTTCTCTCATACACACATTCTTATACATTTCCCCTCACATCCATATTATACATAACTTCTCTCATACACACATTCTTATACATTTCCCCTCTCATCCATATTATACATAACTTCTCTCATACACACATTCTTATACATTTCCCCTCACATCCATATTATACATAACTTCTCTCATACACACATTCTTATACATTTCCTCCATCCATATTATACATACCTTCTTCATACACACATTCTTATACATTTCCTCACATCCATATTATACATACCTCTCTCATACACACATTCTTATACATTTCCCTCACATCCATATTATACATAACTCTCTCATACACACATTCTTATACATTTCCTCACATCCGTATTATACATAACTTCTCTCATACACACATTCTTATACATTTCCCCTCACATCCATATTATACATAACTTTCTCTCATACACACATTCTTATACATATTACACATAACTTTCCCCCCGTCGCATACATTATGCACTACTTTTCCCCTTTTATATTTTACACGACATTTTTCTTCTCCAAGACACACTTTACAACAGTCTTTACAAAAGAAAAAGAAAGTACAATAAGACGAAGTAAAGTGTGGATGCTGGTAGGTGAGCAGTGTTACAATGTGTGACCAAGATGCTGGTAGCAGTGTTACAATGTGTGACCAAGATGCTGGTAGCAGTGTTACAATGTGTGACCAAGATGCTGGTAGCAGTGTTACAATGTGTGACCAAGATGCTGGTAGCAGTGTTACAATGTGACCAAGATGCTGGTAGTAGTGTTAAATGTGGACCAAGATGCTGGTAGTAGTGTTACAATGTGTGACCAAGATGCTGGTAGTAGTGTTACAATGTGTGACCAAGATGCTGGTAGTAGTGTTACAATGTGTGACCAAGATGCTGGTAGTAGTGTTACAATGTGTGACCAAGATGCTGGTAGTAGTGTTCCAATGTGTGACCAAGATGCTGGTAGCAGTGTTACAATGTGTGACCAAGATGCTGGTAGTAGTGTTACAATGTGTGACCAAGATGCTGGTAGTAGTGTTACAATGTGTGACCAAGACGCTGGTAGCAGTGTTACAATGTGTGACCAAGATGCTGGTAGCAGTGTTACAATGTGTGACCAAGATGCTGGTAGCAGTGTTACAATGTGTGACCAAGATGCTGGTAGCAGTGTTACAATGTGTGACCAAGATGCTGGTAGCAGTGTTACAATGTGTGACCAAGATGCTGGTAGCAGTGTTACAATGTGTGACCAAGATGCTGGTAGCAGTGTTACAATGTGACCAAGATGCTGGTAGCAGTGTTACAATGTGTGACCAAGATGCTGGTAGCAGTGTTACAATGTGTGACCAAGATGCTGGTAGCAGTGTTACAATGTGTGACCAAGATGCTGGTAGCAGTGTTACAATGTGACCAAGATGCTGGTAGCAGTGTTACAATGTGTGACCAAGATGCTGGTAGCAGTGTTACAATGTGTGACCAAGATGCTGGTAGCAGTGTTACAATGTGACCAAGATGCTGGTAGCAGTGTTACAATGTGACCAAGATGCTGGTAGCAGTGTTACAATGTGTGACCAAGATGCTGGGGTAGCAGTGTTACAATGTGTGACCAAGATGCTGGTAGCAGTGTTACAATGTGACCAAGATGCTGGTAGCAGTGTTACAATGTGTACCAAGATGCTGGTAGCAGTGTTACAATGTGTGACCAAGATGCTGGTAGCAGTGTTACAATGTGACCAAGATGCTGGTAGCAGTGTTACAATGTTGACCAAGATGCTGGTAGCAGTGTTACAATGTGTGACCAAGATGCTGGTAGCAGTGTTACAATGTGGACCAAGATGCTGGTAGCAGTGTTACAATGTGTGACCAAGATGCTGGTAGCAGTGTTACAATGTGACCAAGATGCTGGTAGCAGTGTTACAATGTGTGACCAAGATGCTGGTAGCAGTGTTACAATGTGGACCAAGATGCTGGTAGCAGTGTTACAATGTGACCAAGATGCTGGTAGTAGTGTTACAATGTGTGACCAAGATGCTGGTAGCAGTGTTACAATGTGACCAAGATGCTGGTAGCAGTGTTACAATGTGACCAAGATGCTGGTAGCAGTGTTACAATGTGTGACCAAGATGCTGGTAGCAGTGTTACAATGTGTGACCAAGATGCTGGTAGCAGTGTTACAATGTGGACCAAGATGCTGGTAGCAGTGTTACAATGTGACCAAGATGCTGGTAGTAGTGTTACAATGTGTGACCAAGATGCTGGTAGCAGTGTTACAATGTGTGACCAAGATGCTGGTATCAGTGTTACAATGTGACCAAGATGCTGGTAGCAGTGTTACAATGTGACCAAGATGCTGGTAGCAGTGTTACAATGTGACCAAGATGCTGGTAGCAGTGTTACAATGTGTGACCAAGATGCTGGTAGCAGTGTTACAATGTGACCAAGATGCTGGTAGCAGTGTTACAATGTGTGACCAAGATGCTGGTAGCAGTGTTACAATGTGACCAAGATGCTGGTAGCAGTGTTACAATGTGACCAAGATGCTGGTAGCAGTGTTACAATGTGTGACCAAGATGCTGGTAGCAGTGTTACAATGTGACCAAGATGCTGGTAGCAGTGTTACAATGTGACCAAGATGCTGGTAGCAGTGTTACAATGTGACCAAGATGCTGGTAGCAGTGTTACAATGTGACCAAGATGCTGGTAGCAGTGTTACAATGTGACCAAGATGCTGGTAGCAGTGTTACAATGTGACCAAGATGCTGGTAGCAGTGTTACAATGTGACCAAGATGCTGGTAGCAGTGTTACAATGTGTGACCAAGATTACTGTTATATACCTTTTAAAGTTGACCAGATCTGTACAGTGTTCATGGTGACCAAGAGCAGCAGTGTTAATGTTGACAGATGCTGGTAGCAGTGTTACAATGTGTGACCAAGATGCTGGTAGCAGTGTTACAATGTGTGACCAAGATGCTGGTAGCAGTGTTACAATGTGACCAAGATGCTGGTAGCAGTGTTACAATGTGTGACCAAGATGCTGGTACAGTGTTACAATGTGTGACAAGATGCTTGTACATGTTACAATGTGTACAAGATGCTGGTACATTTACAATGTGACCAAGATGCTGGTAGCAGTGTTACATTGTGACCAAGATGCTGGTAGCAGTGTTACAATGTGTGACCAAGATGCTGGTAGCAGTGTTACAATGTGACCAAGATGCTGGAAGTGTTACAATGTGACCAGAGCTGGTAGCAGTGTTACAAGTGTGACCAAGATGCTGGTAGGTGAGCAGTGTTACAATGTGTGACCAAGATGCTGGTAGCAGTGTTACAATGTGACCAAGATGCTGGTAGCAGTGTTACAATGTGACCAAGATGCTGGTAGCAGTGTTACAATGTGTGACCAAGATGCTGGTAGCAGTGTTACAATGTGACCAAGATGCTGGTAGCAGTGTTACAATGTGACCAAGATGCTGGTAGCAGTGTTACAATGTGACCAAGATGCTGGTAGCAGTGTTACAATGTGTGACCAAGATGCTGGTAGCAGTGTTACAATGTGTGACCAAGATGCTGGTAGCAGTGTTACAATGTGACCAAGATGCTGGTAGCAGTGTTACAATGTGACCAAGATGCTGGTAGCAGTGTTACAATGTGACCAAGATGCTGGTAGCAGTGTTACAATGTGACCAAGATGCTGGTAGCAGTGTTACAATGTGACCAAGATGCTGGTAGCAGTGTTACAATGTGACCAAGATGCTGGTAGCAGTGTTACAATGTGACCAAGATGCTGGTAGCAGTGTTACAATGTGACCAAGATGCTGGTAGCAGTGTTACAATGTGACCAAGATGCTGGTAGCAGTGTTACAATGTGACCAAGATGCTGGTAGCAGTGTTACAATGTGACCAAGATGCTGGTAGCAGTGTTACAATGTGACCAAGATGCTGGTAGCAGTGTTACAATGTGTGACCAAGATATACCTTTGATATACCTTTGAAGAGTTTCGAGAGTATCTACTCTCTGAGCCCGGCCATGGGCCAGGCTCGTCTGGTGCTTGCTTGCTGGTAGCAGTGTTACAATGTGACCAAGATGCTGGTAGCAGTGTTACAATGTGACTAAGATGCTGGTAGGTGAGCAGTGTTACAATGCGTGACCAAGACGCTGGTAGCAGAGCAGTGTCACAACGTGTGACCAAGACGCTGGTAGCAGAGCAGTGTTACAACGTGTGACCAAGACGCTGGTAGGTGAGCAGTGTTACAATGTGTGACCTAGATGCTGGTAGGTGAGCAATGTTACAACATGTGACCAAGACGCTGGTAGGTCAGCAGTGTTACGACGTGTACACTGATTATGCAAAAGCGTTCGACATGTGCTTCCCAGAGAATAGTAGTAAACAGTGAGGTCGCGGAGGCTAGCACAGGAAAAAGCACTGTTCCTCAAGGTACGGTACTCGCTACGCTTCTCTTTCTCATTCTTATATCCGACATTGACAGGTACATAAATCATAGCACTGTAACATCCTTTGCTGATAATACCAGAATCTCTATGAGAGTGGCGTCCGCCGATGACAGAATCTTCAGATGGATATAAATAAAGTCTTCCAGTGAGCCTTAGGCAACAATATGATATTTAACGAGGACAAGTTTAACTGCTCCGTTAAGAAAGAATGGAGGAAATAAAAACTGTAACGGAGAACTGGACGAACTCAAATCATTCAATGGAGTAAAAGTCCCATGTGTGAGACTTAGAAGTAATGATGTCGGAAGATCTCACATTAAAGGATCACAACAATGTTGCCATTGTTGCCGCAAGGTAAGTGACGGCTAGATGACTTAAACTTTCAATAAAGAGATATTGAGCTAATGATGAAACTCTTTAAGTCACTAGTTCTCTCCAGGCTGGAATACTGCTGTATACTGAGAGCCGTCTTCAAGACAGGCGAGACTGCTCACCTAGCAGTCTCCTGCTAGCGTGGCCGTCACGGCCATGCTAGCGGGAGATTCGTCTGTAAAAACTTGCATTTGTGGACACAGTGGTGCCTATGCTAACCTTCCTATGGTGTAGAAATATACCTAGTTGGATGAATCTTATTGAAGCTAGCTGGCCTAGTGGCTTACGCGACGGTCTGGAGTTTTGAGACTCTCTGACCGCGGGTTCGAACCCAACCCGTGGTATGGTTTGGTTTACTCAGTCAAGCATTTGAACTACTGAAGTTCCTTCCTTGAAATGTAGGCGAGAAAGGCACATAATTTACACCTGGAAAATCTTGAAGGGACTGGTCCGTATGGCAAGAGACTTGACATAGGGTGCAGAGTACCTCCACTAAAAAGCAGAGACGCGACGAGTACAGTAAGGCATAACTCGACGAGTATCAGAGGTCCTCGACTCTTCAACGCCCTCCCAATAAACTTCTGGCGGCCTTCGAGAGGGAACTGGACAAGGTCCTCAAATCAGTTCCCGACCAGCCAGGTTGTGGTTCGTACGTTCTACTGCGTGCGGCCAGCCGTAATAGCCTGACTGATCAGGACTTGGTCAATCCCATCCCCTCGTTCCGTGGGGGGATGGATGACCTTCGGAAACGTCCTTCGTGTATTCTTCAGGTAAGACAGCAATAGTTCATGGAAGAGCACAGCTGACTGTGTGGAGTAAAGATGCTGAGTGCCACTCATGGTGCCTCCACCACCTCCTCGTCTGTGGCTCTCTTCTTCTTCCAGTCCGTGGGCTTCCTTTCGTCTTAAAATCCGTGAGATTCGTTTCTTCCTCTAATCCGTGGGATTCCTTTTCTCCACCACGACCTCCTCCTCTTCCTCCTTCCGCCTGCGGCTCTCCCCTCGCCTACATAAATAGTAAAGTCACTGGGAGGAAACCTATTTTTATTTTCAAGTGTCTGTAACAGGTGAGAGTGTAGTTTGTTCTCTGTGTTGCTGGCTCCAGCTTTTTCATCCAGCTTACCCCCTGTTCGCTACACCAGCTTCAAGAGTGACCCAGCTTACCTACTGTTCACCACACCAGCTTCAAGAGTGACCCAGCTTATCTACTGCTCACCACACCAGCTTCAAGAGTGACCCAGCTTACCTACTGTTCACCACACCAGCTTCAAGAGTGACCCAGCTTACCTACTGTTCACCACACCAGCTTCAAGAGTGACCCAGCTTACCTACTGCTCACCACACCAGCTTCATGAGTGCCCCAGATTACCTACTGTTCACCACACCAGCTTCAAGAGTGACCCAGCTTACCTACTGCTCACCACACCAGCTTCAAGAGTGCCCCAGCTTACCTACTGTTCACCACACCAGCTTCAAGAGTGCCCCAGCTTACCTACTGTTCACCACACCAGCTTCAAGAGTGACCCAGCTTACCAACTGTTCGCTACACCAGCTTCAAGAGTGACCCAGCTTACCTACTGTTCACCACACCAGCTTCAAGAGTGACCCAGCTTACCAACTGTTCGCTACACCAGCTTCAAGAGTGACCCAGCTTACCAACTGTTCGCTACACCAGCTTCAAGAGTGACCCAGCTTACCTACTGTTCGCTACACCAGCTTCATGAGTGACCCAGCTTACCTACTGTTCACCACACCAGCTTCAAGAGTGACCCAGCTTACCTACTGCTCACCACACCAGCTTCATGAGTGCCCCAGCTTACCTACTGTTCACCACACCAGCTTCAAGAGTGCCCCAGCTTAGCCCATGACATCCCTCAAGCCCCATCATCTAGGGACTATTGCTTCGCTAACAATCATACTTGTAAACTTTCTTCACTATAACTGAGAATTGATAACATCCTTGGCCTACGTGTGGCCAGCAGTAACAGCTTGGTTGAACAGGTCCTGATCCACAGGGAGGCCTGGTCAAGGACTGGGCCGCGGGGGCGTTGACCCCCCGGAACACCCTCCAGGTAGACTACTGTTACGTAAATGAGAACTGATAAGATCCTTTACTATTGTTCCGTACCTTTGACATTCTTTTGATGAGTTCTGAGAGTTTTTCCTACTCCAGGAGCTCGACCATGGACCGGGCTCGTCTGGTGCTTGTCTGGTCAATCAGGCTGTTGCTGCTGGTGGCCCTGATAAGTTAATATTGTAACTTTAGCATAAGAAACATAAGAAACATAAGAAAGGAGGAACACTGCAGCAGGCCTGTTGGCCCATACTAGGCAGGTCCTTCACAATCCGTCCCACTAACAGAATATTTGCTCAACCCAATTTTCAATGCTACCCAAGAAATAAGCTTTGACAATTCTACCCACTCATGCGCGAGTCCCACTCAAATCCAACCCCTCTCACTCATGAATTTATCCAACCTAAATTTGAAACTACCCAAGGTCCTAGCTTCAATAACCCTACTAGGCAGACTGTTCCACTCATCAACTACCCTATTTCCAAACCAATACTTTCCTATATCCTTTCTAAATCTAAATTTATCTAACTTGAATCCATTATTGCGGGTCTCTCTTGAGAGATATCCTCAAGACCTTATTTATATCCCCTTTGTTAATACCATTTTCCACTTGTATACCTCGATCATGTCTCCCTCATTCTACGTCTTACAAGTGAATGTAATTTTAGGGTCTTCAATCTTTCTTCGTAAGGAAGATTTCTAATGCTATGTATTAATTTAGTCATTCTACGCTGAATGTTTTCTAACGAATTTATGTCCATTCTGTAATATGGAGACCAAAACTGAGCTGCGTAATCAGGTGAGGCCTTACTAATGATGTAAAAGCTGTAATATAACCTCTGGACTTCTGTTGCTAACACTTCTTGATATAAATCCCAGTAATCTATTTGCCTTATTACGTACGCTTAGGCATTGCTGTCTTGGTTTAAGGTTGCTGCTTACCATCACCCCCAAGTCCTTCTCGCAATCTGTATGGCTAAGTTCTAGGTTATTTAACTTATAAGTGCTTGGGTTATGGACACTCCCGAGCTTCAGAACCTTGCATTTATCTACATTGAACTGCATCTGCCACTTTTCTGACCACGAATTAAGTTTGTCTAAATCTTCCTGAAGTTCTATGACATCTATGTTTGAATCAATTATCCTACCTATCTTCGTGTCGTCGGCGAATTTGCTCATATCACTAGTAATTCCCTCATCCAGGTCATTGATATATATTATAAATAACAATGGGCCTAAGACTGATCCCTGTGGAACACCACTTGTTACAAGTCCCCATTCAGATTTAACCCCATTTATGCACACTCTCTGCTTCCTATTGGTGAGCCATGACTCGATCCATGACAGCACTTTTCCCCCAATGCCATGAGCTGCCACTTTCTTTAACAGTCTCTGGTGCGGTACTCTATCAAAAGCCTTACTAAAGTCTAAATAAACAATATCGAATTCTTTATCGTGATCAACAGCTTCAAAAGCTTTACTGAAGAATGTTAATAAATTAGATAGGCAGGAACGGCCCTCTCGTGAATCCATGCTGGGTATCATTAATCAAATTATGGTTATCTAGATGGCTTCTAATAATATCAGCTATAATTGACTCTAGTAATTTGCCTACAATTGAGGTCAGACTTATTGGGGGTAGTTTGACGGTAGTGACTTGTCCCCTGCTTTAAAAATAGGAATTACATTAGCCATCTTCCACATATCAGACACTACACCTGTTTGAAGAGATAAATTAAAATGTTAGATATTGGTTCACAGAGTTCCATTTGCATTCCTTAAGAACCCTTGCAAAAGCTCATCAGGACCCGGCGATTTATTTTGTTTCAGTCGGTCCAGCTGTTTCATAACCATTTCGCTAGTGACTGTGATATTACATAATTTATCTTCTTCTGGGCCTCTGTAAAATTAATTACTGGGATATTATTAATGTCTTCCGTGTGAAAACCGAGAGAAAATAATTATTAAAAATAGAGCACATATCATTCTCCTTGTCAGTAAGATGCCCAAAGTTATTTTTAAGGGACCTATCTTATCCCTAACTTTTGTTCTATAAACCTGGAAAAAACTTTTGGGTTAGTTTTGAATCCCTAGCAACTTTAATTTCATAGTCCCGTTTAGCTTTTCTTTTTCCCCTTTTAACGTCCCTCTTAATGTCAGTATACTGATTTATAAGATGACCCTCACCTCTTTTTATGCGCCTATAAATTCTTTCTTCTGCCCTAAAAGATATTTGAGCCTATTATTCATCCATTTTGGGTCATTTCTACTTGATCTAATTTCTTTATACGGGATAAATGTTCTTTGGGCAACCTGTATAGTGTTAAGAAAACTGTCATATTGATACCTCTCTTCTTCACCCCAGTCCACAGTTGATAAGTGTTCTCTAAGTCCATTATAATCTGCTAAGCGAAAATTTGGGACCATTACTGAATTATCCCTACTATCATACATCCATTCAATGCTAAAGGTAATTGACTTGTGGTCGCTTGAGCCGAGTTCCTCTGTAATTTCTAAATTATTAACAAGGGTTTCCTTGCTTGCCAGAACTAAGTCAAGTAGGTTATTTCCCCTTGTAGGTTCTGTTACAAACTGCTTCAAAAGCAATCCTGGACTACTTCTAAAAGTCGTTAGATTCTAAATTCCCTGTCATGAAATTCCAATCAATCTGACTAAAGTTAAAGTCCCCTAGAATTACTACGTTATCGTGTCTTGTGGCCTTAACAATTTCCTCCCAAAGTAGTCTCCCTTGTTCCCTATCTAAGTTTGGAGGACGGTAAATCACGCCAAAAATCAATTTTTCACACCCCTCTGAAAATTCTATCCAGACAGACTCTGTATGTGTTAATTCAGACTTTATACCGGTTTTTATGCAACAATTTAAATGATCACTGACATAGAGTGCCACCCCACCCCCCTTCCCGATACTTCTGTCTACTTGGAACAATTTAAAACCCTGAATGTGACATTCGGCAGGCAAGTCCCGATTTTTCATATTAAACCATGTTTCAGTTATTGCAAAAACATCAATATTACCCGTACTTGCAACTAATCTTAACTCGTCCATCTTATTCCTAGCACTACGACTATTGGTGTAATATATATTTAGAGACCCTCCTTTCTCTTTACCCTTCCTGCTCATCTCTGTTTTTCCACTATACCTATTACTGTCCTTGTCATCTAGTGTCACTAGCTTTCCACTATCCACCTTATTCTGCCTATTACTAGTTCTCCTACAACTTATAATATTACTGCACTGGGACTTCTCTGTTTTCCCCCCAAAACCCATACCACTAACTATTTCTAGTTTAAAGCCCTAACAGCTCCCTCCACTGCAGTTGCCAGTGCCCCCACCCCAGACCTGGATAAGTGAACCCCATCCCTGGCATACATGTCATTTCTGCCATAGAAGAGGTCCCAGTTGTCAATGAATGTTACTGAATTTTCCTTACAGTATTTGTCCAGCCAGCAATTGACACCAATTGCCCTGGAGAGCCATTCATTTCCAACTCCTCTCCTTGGCAAAATACCACATATGACAGGGTTCCCACCCTTCTTCCTAATTATGTCTATTGCTGACCTAAACCTGCTAGTCAGGTCCTCACTCCTACGTCTGCCAACATCGTTGCCTCCAGCACTGGTACAGATAATAGGATTGCTCCCATTACCTCTCATGATGTCGTCCAGACGGCTAACAATATCCTCCATCCCAGCCCCAGGAAAGCAAACCCTCTGTCTCCTACTCCTATCAATCAAACAGAAAGCCCTATCCATGTACCTAACCTGACTGTCCCCAACAACAACAATGTTTTTACCTTCCTTTGTGTCTTTCGTCGTGACGCTCCCTATATTCCATCATAGTCCAGCTGTCGTTGCAGGACATCTAATTAAGTTAAGTCACGTGATTTTTTCCCTCATCAATATAATAAAGAGAAATGGATTAAAAACTAAAAAAATAAGTTTACAGTTTGGTAAGTACAAAAGTTATTTAAGTTTACTTAAGTTTGTAGAAAACTCATTGGAATTTAAAGACTCTCCTTATCAGAACAGTTCTCCCAGCAGTGTTTAGGAAGTATTGTTCACTTGTAAGAACAAGGAACACTGTTCAGTCTTTGTAAGAACAGGGAACACTGTTCAGTCTTTGTAAGAACAGGGAACACTGTTCAGTCTTTGTAAGAACAGGGAACACTGTTCAGTCTTTGTAAGAACAGATCTTGGAAGTGGTGCTTAGGAAGTAGTGTTCACTTGTAAGAACATGAACACTGTTCAGTCCTTGTAAGAACAGAGAACACTGTTCAGTCCTTGTAAGAACAGATCTTGGCAATGGTGTTTAGGAAGCAGTGTTCTATCTATTAAAGTAGAACTCTCCCTCCCTGCTGGCTTCACCTGCCTGTTGCTCTTTGTTCTGAGAATCTAGTTGCCCCTGTCACCCTACCCTCCCTTCCTCCCTCATCCAAGGCCCTTGTTCTCCTCCCTGGCACCCTGCTCTCCCTACCTCCCACCATGACTCACTGGTCTCATCCTAGGTCCCCAACCCTACCCTCCGTCCTACCATGGCTTTTGTTTTCCTCCCTGTTGCCCTACTCTCCCTCCCTTCCTTCCACCATGACTTGTTCTCCCTGGCACCCTATTCTCCCTTCCTCCATCTCAGTATGGTCAGTGTTCTCCCTGCACCCCTTCATTCCCTCCCGCCCACTATGACCCATGTTTTCCTACCTGCTTCTTTTCTTCCCTGGGACGGAATTTCTTGCCTTCTTCCTTTTCCCCTGGCACCAAACTTCCTCCCTGCTTCTTCTTAGTGAAGCTAACACCATGGTGCTGGCCTCAGTGATCTAAAAACATGGTGCTGGCCACAGTGATCCAAAGTGGCCAAAGTGGTCCAAGACAATGATGCTAGCCAACACCACAGAGCCAACCACAGTGATCTGACACAGTGATGCCAGCCACAGTGATCTGACACAGTGATGCCAGCCACAGTGATCTGACACAGTGATGCCAGCCACAGTGATCTGACACAGTGATGCCAGCCACAGTGATCTGACACAGTGATGCCAGCCACAGTGATCTGACACAGTGATGCCAGCCACAGTGATCTGACACAGTGATGCCAGCCACAGTGATCCAACACCATTAAGTGATCCAACATCATGAAGCTGGACAATGTGAAGTCTACACGATGCTCGAGACTGTTGTCTACACTTAAAAATAAAATCTACATTGTTGTATGCAAGTGTTGGGTAACATGAAATATCCTTACAAATTCCTGAGTCCAGGTGACTCCAGGCATGAAACAGGATGAGTAAGTCCACCACTTCATCCTTATAAGGAGTGAGTGACTAGCTTCACTATTTTGTTGCTTGGTAAAGGCCAGGCAGGTATGACCTGGACTAATATAACGGTAATAATTGGGATAATTTACAAGATGAATTCGCTGTTATTAGAGTCTAAACGTAAATCTTCGGGGGCGATGACCCCGAAGACAATGTAACTCAATAAGTGTTAAGGGATCAAGACTTTCCAACACTTCCTTATTACATAAAGGAAATTACCATAAGACTCCTAGTTGTCTTCAAGAGAGAAGTTGATAAGATCTTCAGGTTAGTCCCTGATCAGCTAAAGCAACAGATGCCGTGCTCCTTCCTTAAGTGAATGTAACCTGACCTGGCTGGGTCGGGGCATTGGCTTAAGCCGGTGGGAGACTTGGACGTGCCTCGCATGGGCCAGTAGGCCTGCTGCAGTGTTCCTTCTTTCTTATGTTCTTATATTTAACTGATCAGGCTGTCGACCAGGAAGGCCGTTCTGGGACCGAGCCACGGGGCAAGAGACTTCCGGAATCAGCTACAGGTAACCTTCAAGTAATTGTCTACAGATAAATCGCAGATAGAGTAACATTCACTGGGCGAACATTCCAAAAAACATAAAATATTGAACGCAACAGCGATAAACTTACGTGAAAACAAGTCAAACACTGACACGAGAAAAAACTGCAGTAATGGTAAAAATAAGACGAGCATAATTGGTTGTGTAAAGATGGTGAAGCGAGCAGAGTAAGTGTCGTTCATGCGTGCAGGATGACAAAGAAGTGACCCAGCCACTTCTTTAGTGTGATGAGGATGCCCAAGTGTCCGTGATGGAAGCATGATGAACAAGGGAAGGTTATAAGGGGGAAAGAGGTAAGGGCTTTGAGCGGGGAGAATGGGGATGATGGGCGGATGTGAGGGGTCCGAGGTGGTGGAAGAGGGGTATAAGTGAAGGAAAATGGGCAGAGGAAGAAGGGCGGCCCAGCAGACAAACAGGAAATGATCAAGTGCCTGGAAGAACGAGTCTCCAGCGTGCTCCACCCTCGCTCACCACCTACAACAACACTCTTGATTCAGTGTAATTACATGACTCACTTTACCGACTTCGAGCTCTATGTCTTGGGCCCACCTCAACATTCAGTTGAAGTACTTTGGCTGCCATATCTGCTTTGAAATAATTAGATGTCGTCAGCATCTACTGTATCATATCATAGCTGGTCCCACGTCGTCTACTACTCTAACACAGCAGCACTGCTTACTGGTGTATCACTTAATGTATGAAACCCACTTGGTGTCCTGGACTATGACTGAAACATAGCTACCTTGTTCCCATTATGAATCCACCACACTGAGTAGGGAAGCACCTCTCAGCTGATGCATCCAATTTTGTTTAATATATATATATATATATATATATATATATAATATATATATATATATATATATATATATATATATATATATATATATATATATATATAGGATATTCGCACAGTAGATCTTTACGTAGTTTTGTTAAATAACAAACTGCAGCAGGCCTTGTCCTCGCTACAAGAGTAAAACAAGTGGCGCACATACATAACCCCGAGCTTCATACAGAGACCAGATAAGCTCCATCATAAAGTACCACCAAGACGGCGACAACGAGAAAAAGTATCTCTTAACTTACCCGATTAATAGCCAACTAGTATATAAATTTCAAGAGCACATACATTGAGGCAGCCCGGCCTGTGGCACTCCATGAAACACACTGCCACCAAAACAAACACAAAAAATACAATATCGGGGCAAATATTACTGGAAGCTTAAAAGTACGACTCGGGGGAGGGTACAGGGAAAATGGGAAGGGAAAGATAGTTGGTGGGAACGGTAAAGGATACGTAGTGGAAAGGTGATTGTGGGCGGGAAGGGGTAATGGGAATGTGGGAGGGAAGCTGTAGAATGGAAAGGGAAGAGGACTGAAGGGAGGGGAGGTGTAATGAGACATACCTGCGACCCGTTTTGAGAATTTTTCTCTTGTTTTGAAAGCTCTACTTATGCAGCCAATCATTTTCCTTGTGTCTGTAATAATAGCATTTTTGTGATCCTTGGTTTGAGTCTCTTTTACACGGAGTTACAATATTTATTTCCTCAATCCTTCCATAGCGGAGTAACGGAAGGTTGCCCTCAATTAACATCACATTTTTTTCTGTGACCACTTGAAAAATATGATTTATATCAGACAAAGGATGATACGGTGCAATGACTTGTGTTTCTAATTTTACTTCGTTGACTGTTACTCTTTGAGTTCAATTTGTTAGAAAGCTTAAAAACAAAATGCTCACTTTTCTAGTTATTCCTTTAGCATGCATTATATTTACTATTACACCAATATCGAATTCGTCAAAAGCTTTTGCAGAGTCGGTGTACAATACATACGTATTTTGCTTGCCAGTGTATTCAAGACCATGTCGTAATAGTCCATTAACTGCGAGTGCTAGAAGCGACTTGCTCTTGTCGCTTGTATGGAAAGTAAGGCAGCTGGTATAGTATGTAGGGCAGCTGGTATAGTATGTAGGGAAGCTGGTATAGTATGTAGGGCAGCTGGTATAGTATGTAGGGCAGCTGGTATAGTATGTAGGGAAGCTGGCACGGAAGGTAGAGAAGCTGGCAGGGAAGATCTTATAGAAGATAGGGAAGCCGGAATGGAATGTAGGGAAGCTGGTATGGAAGGTAGTGAAGTACGTAACGAATATAGTGAAGAAGGTAAGGAAGGTAGAGGTAGGAAAGCAGGAGGGAAAAGTATGGCGACCCACACTAACATTTGTTGCTCTGGGTTGCGCAACTATTAATACATATCTTTACCAAATCTTGCTTCTTAAAATTCTCTGAAAAGTTTTGATACCGTCGAACATCAGTGCTGTCAATCTAGAGTTTTCTGCAATTACCTGACTGCCACCTTTGGATATTTGATGAGATAACTATCGCATGTCACAGCCATTCCGTGGAAAAACCAACCACTACTCCATTACAGTCGTCAGTGTAATTATATTTGAAACACTAGCTAATATTTGTGTATTGATCTGTACTTCCAAAGCACCGCCGAGTCTGAAACTTCGCATTTTACTTCGTGTATTTAAAAAAAAAAATATTGTAAGAACGACACATGTTACAGCTTTGGTGTTTACGGTCTGATAACCTCGTGTGCTACAGTTAAAAGTGTTGCCAAGCAGTTATGACAATGTATGGCAGCCATGTGTGCAAGTGAAGGGAAGCGGGTGTAACACTTAGGGAAGGGAAAAAGGCAATGAACGCTAGAAAAACAGATATAGAATGGTAGGAACATGCCTGTGACATACTTGTGGTCAGTTTCGAGGGTTCTAACATTGCAGATAGAGGGCTTCCTAGTTAACTGGATGATCAGTCTGGCTGTTGCTTTTAGCAGCTCGATGGCCCACAGCCTGGTTGATCTGGTACTTGGAGGAGGTAGTAGTCCAGTTTGCTTTTGCAGACTTTTATTCTTCTGGCAATATTTCTAATAGCTGCTGGATGTTGCCACGGTGTCCTCTTAATGTCCCTTTGACGGGTATGGAAAGAAGGGGTCAGGAATAGAAGATATGAGGACATGGAAGGTAAGGAATCGGGTACGGAAGGCAGGGAAGCAGGTTCTGAATATAGGGAAGCTGGCATGGAAGTTAGGGAAGCAGGTATGAAATGTAGGGATGCTCGTGTGGAAGGTAGTGAAACTGGTAATGAATATTCTGAACCGGTTAAGGAAGGCAGGGCGACTCACACTGAAACTGTACTTAATTTGATGAAAACAAAATTTAAAGATAGTGCCGGCTGGACACTACAACTACAAATTATGAGGCACATTGAGACTCTTGAAAGTCTTATGAGTCTACTGACAGGTCTCCCAAAACTCCGAGGCTAGTATGAAGACGCAGAAAGCGTCCCCTCTTTTTTCTAAACACAGACACACCGAGCAAACTGGCGATAATCTCAAAGGCTTGAGAAGCCTCGAGCCTAACTGTAATGAGGTATTATCTGTAGTGTTATCTGGTGGGCGTATCTTACAGCAAGAGCTCGTCCAGTCTGGAGTTTTATCTCCTTCAGTGTGGCTTACACACACACACTGAAGGCACGGATGATAATTGCTGTGAATGTGTAGTAAAGATAGAAGTGTGTGTACTCACCAAGTTGTGGTTCTAGGGGTCGATTCATAGCTCCTGGCCCCCCTCTTCACTGGTCGTTAACCAGGTTCACTCTCTCCCTTCTCCATGAGTTTTATCGAACCTCTTCTTAAAGCTATGTATGAATCTTGCCTTCACTACATCACTCTCCAGATTGATCCACTTCCTGACAACTCTATGACTGAAGAAATACTTCCTAACATCCCTGTAACTCATCTGAGTTTTCAACTTCCAGTTGCGACCCCTTGTTACTGTGTCCCATCTCTAGAACATTTTGTACCTATCTACCTTGTCACTGTATGTGTGTGCGTGTACTCGCCTAATTGTACTCACCTGTGGTTGCAGGGGTCGTGTGTGTGTGTGTGTGTGTGTGTGTGTGTGTATGAATGCAAAACAGGCAACCAGGGGGTGGAAAGAACCAGTTCTAAACCTTTCACACTGTAGCCATCGCTTCGTAGGAGTTATACAAGATTGCAATAAGGTAGGAGTGGAAAATCTCAGAGGTAGGTAGGCGGCATAGCCAGCACCATGTCCTTTGTCCAAGAGACTGGTACAATGTCAACCACCACACACACACACACGCTCTCCTTCTTGTACCTCCATATGAGGTACAGGTGGGCACCCATAGTCCTCAAGATGTATATAAATATTTGGGTTAGCGGTTACCGAAGGTATACTTCAGAGGGCTGAGAAATGTTTTTTCAGGTGGCTTGGACGGAGAGGTTGGAACAAAAAAATAGGATGACCAAGGTATACAGAGCTTGGGTGTAGGAGGCGTGATCGTCCCAGGAAGAGTTGGAGGGAGGGAGTGGGGGGGAGGTAAAGGAGGATCGAGTGCTAAAGGCTTGAACATCCAGAAGGTTTGTGAGTATGTTAGATCAGAGTGGAGACATGTGGCTTTAATGGCTTGACATACTGCTGGAGTGTGAAAAAGATAGGGTGAAGGGAAGTATAGTGTCTGCACTCTTAAGGAGCGATGATGACGTTACCGTTCGGGTTGTTGTTTGAACTGCGATGTCTTCGGACTTCAGGCAAGACAGCTATTGAAAAAGTGATGGTGAATGCGTTTCCATTTTTGCTTCACCTTACTTCAGTGGGAGACGACCCTCAAGAGAGACTGTGTGATGAAGAGAACACCACTACTACAGAAATAGGATGAGAATCAGTGAGAACGATTTTTTTAAACAAAAGTGGATACATCAGCAGTGTGCTGCTACCCTATTCTATATAAGTGAATAGTGGGAACTAAAGGTGTTCCTGTCTTATTCCATCAAGCAGGATGGGAATCATACAAGGTGATCAAATATGAAGCCTAAGCGGGAGACTCAAGGAGGACAATAAGGATATCGCCAGAAAGGACATGGGTAATGAATGAGGAGGCAAGGAGAAACAAATGGGGAAGAAGAGTGAAGAGCATCGTATAGCAACACCTGAATGCTCGATCCATTCCTATCTCCTTCACTCGCACACCTGCCCACACACTGCCCCACCAGCACACCTGCCCACACACTGCCCCACCAGCACAGCTTACACTCTGCCCCACCAGCACAGCTTACACTCTGCCCCACCAGCACAGCTTACACTCTGCCCCACCAGCACAGCTTACACTCTGCCCCACCAGCACAGCTTACACTCTGCCCCACCAGCACAGCTTACACTCTGCCCCACCAGCACAGCTTACACTCTGCCCCACCAGCACAGCTTACACTCTGCCCCACCAGACAGCTACACTCTGCCCCACCAGCACACTTACACTCTGCCCCACCAGCACAGCTTACACTCTGCCCCCAGCCAGCTCTTCCACCAGCCAGCTTACACTCTGCCCCACCAGCACAGCTTACACTCTGCCCCACCAGCACAGCTTACACTCTGCCCCACCAGCACAGCTTACACTCTGCAGCCCCACCAGCACAGCTTACCTCTGACCCCACCAGCACAGCTTACACTCTGCCCCACCAGCACAGCTTACACTCTGCCCCACCAGCACAGCTCCTGCACACACTTACCTCTGCCCCACCAGCACAGCTTACACTCTGCCCCACCAGCACAGCTTACACTCTGCCCCACCAGCACAGCTTACACTCTGCCCCACCAGCACAGCTTACACTCTGCCACCAGCACAGCTACACTCTGCTCACCAGCACAGCTTACACTCTGCTCCCAGCCAGCTTACACTTGCCCACCAGCACAGCTTACACACTGCCCCACCAGCACAGCTTACACTCTACCCCACCAGCACAGCTTACACATCCCCACCAGCACGCTTACACTCTGCCCCACCAGCCCTTACACTCTGCCCCACCAGCAATCTTACCTCTGCCCACCAGCACAGCTTACACTCTGCCCCACCAGCAAGCTACTCTGCCCACCAGCACAGCTTACACTCTGCCCACCAGCACAGTACACTCTGCTCCACCAGCACAGCTACCTCTGCCTCACCAGCACAGCTACACTCTGCCCCACCAGCACAGCTTACACTGCCCACCAGCACGCTTACACTCTGCCCCACCAGCACAGCTTACACTCTGCCCCACCAGCACATCTTACACTCTGCCCCACCAGCACAGCTTACACTCTACCCCACCAGCACAGCTTACACTCTGCCCCACCAGCACAGCTTACACACTGCCCCACCAGCACAGCTTACACTCTGCCCCACCAGCACAGCTTACACTCTTACAACGTCCACTCTAACATCACCCATCAGACAACTTGTCCTCATTTTACACTGTTAGGTTATTACCTGATCCCCAGCGTTAATACCTTACCGCTTCCTTGTAACAGCCTGGTTGATCAGGCGCTGATCCACCGTGAGGCCTGGTCATGGAGCACGCCGCGGGGGCGTTGACTCCCGGTAAGCAATCAGATAGAATTTGAAAAACAAATTGTCTTTAATTTAGGTTAGGTAGTCTAGAGCAGTATACATAATATATAAACCGTCCATTTAAACACAAATTAATAAATAGCGGGTTGGAGTAACCTACTAGCACTATAAGCAAAGTTACTTGAAGATTATCTGAAGGCGAATTCGGGGGTCACTGTACCCTGTAATGGCCTGATTAACAAGGCTGTTGGAGCTAGCTCCATGCAGTTCTACGTATGCACCACAGCCCGACTGAGCAAGAACTGACTTGAGAAACTATAACGTTTCCTCTTGAAGACAGCCAAAGTTCTGTTGGTAATTCCCCTTCTGTATGAAGGGTGTTGAACAGTCTTGGTCCCTCTACACGTATTGAGTTATATTTTAGTGCACTCGCTATACCAACGCTTTCATTAGGGGTATTTTTCATTGTCTGTTGGCAAATAAAAACACTTTATGTGGCAACAATGTGTACACACGTTATATACGCACACTTGTACATTCACGCGCACACGTGTATACGCGATGGGTCAGGATGGCACACCTCACGAGTCCCAGGTTGCCAGGTGTCAGCGAGGGTTGTTATTAATAAACTAAAATTTAAATAACCATTACAAACTATCCTCTAAAACTGTCTGATACTCTGTACCGACTCTAATATACTGTAAGTTTTGAAACTAGTAGTGAATATATTTTTTCAATTGCAGGGAACGTTTAGAAACGAACGTGTGTCAGCGCGGTGTCACAGAGTTGTTAGGAAGCAGGTATTCAGTCTGAGGGCGGCAGAGAAGTGCTAAGAACTAGAAACACACTCCATACACAGTTTTAAGAACATGAAAGACGCTCAGAACCCAGTCAAATCAGAGAAGGTATCGTGAGAGGCGGGGGTCAGGTGTGTCTCAGCCCCAGCAAACAACTCTCAGTACACAAGGCTCAGTATTGTCATCATGGGTTGTTACCTAGGTATCATATTAGCCATGCATCATGTTACCCATGTATCATGTTACCTATGAATCATGTTACCCATGTATCATGTTACCCATGTATCATGTTACCCATGCATCATGTTACTCATGTATCATGTTACACATGCATCATGTTACCCATGTATCATGTTACCCATGTATCATGTTACCCATGTATCATGTTACCCATGCATCATGTTACCCATGCATCATGTTACCCATGCATCATGTTACCCATGTATCATGTTACCCATGTATCATGTTACCCATGCATCATGTTACCCATGCATCATGTTACCCATGTATCATGTTACCCATGCATCATGTTACCCATGTAGTATGTTACCCATGTATCATGTTACCCATGTATCATGTTACCCATGCATCGTGTTACCCATGCATCATGTTACCCATGCATCATGTTACCCATACATCATGTTACCCATGCATCATGTTACCCATGCAACATGTTACCCATGCATCATGTTACCCATGCATCATGTTACCCATGCATCATGTTACCCATGTAGTATGTTACCCCTGTATCATGTTACCCATGCATCATGTTACCCATGCATCATGTTACCCATGTATCATGTTACCCATGTATCATGTTACCCATGCATCATGTTACCCATGCATCATGTTACCCATGCATCATGTTACCCATGCATCATGTTACCCATGTAGTATGTTACCCATGTATCATGTTACCCATATATCATGTTACCCATGCATCATGTTACCCATGCATCATGTTACCCATGCATCATGTTACCCATGCATCATGTTACCCATGTAGTATGTTACCCATGTATCATGTTACCCATGTATCATGTTACCCATGCATCATGTTACCCATGCATCATGTTACCCATGCATCATATTACCCATGCATCATGTTACCCATGTAGTATGTTACCCATGTATCATGTTACCCATGTATCATGTTACCCATGCATCATGTTACCCATGCATCATGTTACCCATGTAGTATGTTACCCATGTATCATGTTACCCATGTATCATGTTACCCATGCATCATGTTACCCATGCATCATGTTACCCATGTATCATGTTACCCATGTATCATGTTACCCATGCATCATGTTACCCATGTATCATGTTACCCATGTATCATGTTACCCATGTATCATGTTACCCATGTATCATGTTACCCATGTATCATGTTACCCATGCATCATGTTACCCATGCATCATGTTACCCATGCATCATGTTACCCATGTATCATGTTACCCATGCATCATGTTACCCATGTATCATGTTACCCATGTATCATGTTACCCATGTAGTATGTTACCCATGTATCATGTTACCCATGTATCATGTTACCCATGCATCATGTTACCCATGCATCATGTTACCCATGTATCATGTTACCCATGTATCATGTTACCCATGCATCATGTTACCCATGTATCATGTTACCCATGTATCATGTTACCCATGTAGTATGTTACCCATGTATCATGTCCGAGCCTGTTTATTCCTCCAGTAGGAAAGTGATCATAAGTTGTGAGCTAAAGATAGAAAATTAGAAAATCCAGTTTAGAACCGAATTATTGACTGTGTGTTTTGTTATTAGATTTCCAGTATCTAGCAAGATTGTTGTGTGTTCAAGTTCTCTCTGAGTTCTGAGTTTTAACAGTATAACCCGTGTTAGCCGAGTTTATCTTTCCTGTTAAAACTTCTTCCCTGTAAATATTTATTCTTCCTCAGAAGCCGAAGAGTACATGAATACATATCGATTGATCGATCAAATTTGCAAATTGTAATTTATGTAATCCATTATATCTAGATCCATTAAATTTCTCTTAAGTACCATTAACTCAAGAAGTGCGAGAGTATTAATCTTGATCAGTTCAAAGTTATAATGTGTTTGCTATTGTATAGATTCACCCAGTACCACCTGTCTGTTCAGCCTATAGAGTTGTATAGTATGCCGAGACGTCATACGATAACATGGCCGAGCTGTCGTGTCAGTATACATATATACACTTGTTTAGTGTATCTTTATAAAGCTGGTCCCTTTGCGTGTGACGTCACGGTACCCGCTGACGTCAGAGGCTCAGCGCATGTGCACAGCCTATCATAGGCAGACTGCCTCACTACGTTAGACCTACAGGCGAGACAGAAGGTGTGCTGGACTCTCCTCTAATTACTGTAAATATACCGTAACCATCCAACAAGGAGTATCTTTGACCTCCTATATATCTCTCCCAAGACCCACACGACAATGTTACCCATGTAGTATGTTACCCATGTATCATGTTACCCATGTATCATGTTACCCATGCATCATGTTACCCATGTATCATGTTACCCATGCATCATGTTACCCATGTATCATGTTACCCATGCATCATGTTACCCATGTATCATGTTACCCATGCATCATGTTACCCATGTATCATTTCATACATTATAAACAAATACACAACATTAATACAAACAAAATTTCAATACTTCACTACCAATTATATTGCAAATAAATATGTATATGAACTAAGGCACACATTATGTACACATCAACAATCAAGATGATGATGATGATGATAATAATGATGATGATGAACATAACTAAGCCTTCAAGATAACTCTGGCTAACGCCCTCAGCCCTCCTCTTCCATGTTACGGGTCGTGGTCACAACGTTAGGCGTTAGGCGCGTAGCCAAAAGGTCCCGGGATAGATTCCTCGACCAGGAAATCCAGCTCTGGCGACATAAAAAACAGGGGGTACCTGGGTGATGGTCAACTCTCATAGGTCGTATCCTGGGGGAAAAAAATATTGTGTATAAGAGACTCTACTGGTGTCGGAAGTCACATGATGAGCGGCAATGACAATATGAAGAGGCCAGTCTTTCTGTGACGTGCGGTCGGTTTCTAGAGATCTAGAACCTCCCCCTCCCAACCCAGCCTAAGACAAAATTTCCTTACTGACTGCCTTGTCAACCAGGCTGCTGCCGTCAGCGGTGCTCTGGAACCTACATTTTGGGCAAAAATGCCGAAGTTGCTGAAGTATGCAAGCGTTGGGTAAAGTTATCCACACAATGCTGTGCATCTAATATTCCCCCCATAAAAAATCCCTTCTTGCCTTACCAGAAAAGGCAGCATCACATCCAAACTCTACTTTCACAACCTTTTTTTAAATCCTTTTCTCCCCCTCATCCCTACAAAAAAAAAAAAAACGAAAAAAACCGTACAACTCCTTAGGTTCCTTTCCCATTTCCCGAGTGTGGTGGGGGCGGTGGGAATTCAATCAGCGTGGCACTCCCTCTTGATTACTAGTGAAGCAGCAGCAGCAAGGGTGACCCTGATAACCCCCTTCCCTCCCTCCGTTTGTCAACACGCCTTCTTTTCCCCCATCTGCCCAGGTGACAGGTGGGCCACCCAATCACCCTTCTGGCTAGGTGACAGGAGGGGGCCACCCAATCACCGACTTACTTGACGCCCAGCTGACTTATGTTCATCACTGGCCACAATGAGCTGGGATGCTGGAAGGTTTTATCTCTCTCTCTGTCTCCTGTTTCTGATGAGATGGTCATAGAGGATGGAGCCAGGGAGGGGAGGAGGGGAGCGGGAAGCAAGAAAGAAGGGGAAGAGGCTGTGGAAGAGAGAAAGAAGGTGAAGAGGGTGGGGAAGTGAAAAAGATGGTTAGTGGGGAAGAGGTGAAACAGATAAGGAGTGGTAGGAGAGAAGTAAATAAAAGAAAGGGGAATTTTGAAGAAGCAAAAAAGGAGAAAGTGAGAAGGTGGGGAAGAAGTGAAAAACGGGGGTGGGGTGGGGAAAAGAAGTGAAAAAAAACGGAGGATGGTAAATTGAAAAAGAGAGGGGTGAAATGAAAAAAAGAAAGGGGAGGGGTAAGGGAGAAGTGAAAAATAATCCCGCACCTCCTCCTAGAAGGGGTGAGGGAAAGCAAAGAGGGAAGGCGAGAGAAAGAGAGAGAGAAGAGAAAGTGGAAAGTGAAGAAAAGGAGAGGTGAAGAAGTGAAAAAGGAATTGAAAGAGTGGGGGGTAGAGGTGGCGGATGGGGGGGAGGCTGGAACAGTGATGGAAGTGGTGAAGGCAAGATAGAAGGCACCGCAAGCAGTGATGGAGATGTAAGAGGCAGAAAATGAGGCAAAGACCGTAAAACAGGGTGAAGGAGACAGGCTGGGAATGGAGGTGGAGGCTGTGGTAAGGAGATGGGAGGAACGGAGGTATTTGTAGCAGGGATACAGCTGAAGGCTCAAAATGAGATGAAAGCCACTAGAAAGATGGGAGATGCTGGGGATGAGATGGAAGCCACTAGGATGTTGGGATGAGATGCTGAGGAATGAATATTGAGGATGAGATGCTGAGGAATGGATACTGAGGATAAGATCTTGGGATGAGATGCTGAGGAATGGATACTGAGGATGAGATGCTGAGGAATGGATACTGAGGATAAGATGCTGAGGAATGGATACTGATGATAAGATGCTGAGGAATGGATACTGATGATAAGATGCTGAGGAATGGATACTGATGATAAGATGCTGAGGAATGGATACTGAGGATAAGATGCTGAGGAATGGATACTGATGATAAGATGCTGAGGAATGGATACTGAGGATAAGATGTTGGGATAAGATGCTGGGGATGAGATGAAAGCCACTAGGATGGTGGGATGAGATGCTGAGGAATGAATACTGAGGATGAGACGTTGGGATAAGATGCTGGGGATGAGATGAAAGCCACTAGGATGGTGGGATGAGATGCTGATAAATGGATACTGAGGATGAGATGCTGAGGAATGGATACTGATGATAAGATGCTGAGGAATGGATACTGAGGATAAGATGTTGGGATAAGATGCTGGGGATGAGATGAAAGCCACTAGGATGGTGGGATGAGATGCTGAGGAATGAATACTGAGGATGAGACGTTGGGATAAGATGCTGGGGATGAGATGAAAGCCACTAGGATGGTGGTATGAGATGCTGAGGAATGAATACTGAGGATGAGATGCTGAGGAATGGATACTGAGGATAAGATCTTGGGATGAGATGCTGAGGAATGGATACTGAGGATGAGATGCTGAGGATGGATATGAGGATAAGATGCTGAGGAATGGATACTGATGATAAGATGCTGAGGAAAGGATACTGATGATAAGATGCTGAGGAATGGATACTGGATAGATGCTGAGGAATGGATACTGAGGATAAGATGTTAGAGGATAAGATGCTGGGATGAGATGAAAGCCACTAGGATGGTGGGATGAGATGCTGAGGAATGAATACTGAGGATGAGACGTTGGGATAAGATGTGGATGAGATGAAAGCCACTAGATGGTGGATGAGATGAAAGACTGAGGATGAGACGTTGGATAAGATGCTGGGATGAGATGAAAGCCACTAGGATGGTGGTATGAGATGAAAGCCACTAGGATGGTGGGATGAGATGCTGGGGCTGGGACAGGATGCTGGGATAATGGAAACGACATGCTGGGAGTGAAACCCACTAGGATGATGAGATGAGATGCTGGGGATGAGATGCTGAGATATGATGCTCGGAAGAGATGATGTGATATGCTAGAATGAGATAATGGGATGCTGGGATGGCATAGTGTGTGATAAACTGGTTGGTTGTGTTCCACTGCCATGGTTCTCGGTACCCCTGCTGTTTTTCACTGTCCTTATTCTACCTTTACATCGTTTCTATTTCTTCCTAAAAAATACCTTCGTTTACAATATCTTCGTTTTCCTGATATGTGATTTTGCATTGTGTTCTTTTAACGTGAAATTCTGGTCAACAAAGGTCGTACCATTATCTGGTCAATGGTGATGATTTCCACATCTTAGGGTAAAAAATGTCTGAACTCTTTATCAAAATGACAGCGTCATTTTCCAAGTCAGAGTGAGACACTTATGCAACATATGGGAATCTTTATTAAGATTAATAAAGATTCCCATATGTTGCATAAGTGTCTCAATTTTCAACTTGTCGGTTTCAAAACCATTTATCACACACTTTCTAGTCTATATTTGCAGATTTCCCTGGAATAGTACTTACATATATCACTACTAACTATGGCAGTCGTGTTTTAATTTTTATTACTGTGAGGTGTTATGAGGTTCCCTGAACCTCTTGCTGTGAATATATTTCTAGTATATCACTACTTTGCATCACTGTTCCTGTCTCCTCTGTGCTGATTTACACACGTGTTTCTCCACTTTCACTAGCTATGTAACCTGTCTTCACTTCATTTTCACACTGTATACATCTTGTAAGTTCACTGAGAAACAATCTTTGTGATCCCTGAAATTGTTCAAGCCTAAATTAACCTTCAATACGTATGTTATACCTGCCTTAAAAAAGCTCTTTATATCTCCCACAAATAAAATAACACTCGCATTGCTTCATCCCACAGCTATCAGCTGCATTACCACCAGCACGCTGATAATAATAAAGACCAATAATAAAGAAAAAACTACAAATACTTATCATTACTTCCACATGCACAGTCATTGCGGTGTAATCGGTGAAAATAACCACAAAATGGCTAGAATATGTCAACAAAAATACAGGAGCTATTTTTTTGTTGTTTCCCCCGAGGGGCGAGTTTATTGGGCAGCGCCACTCATCTTGTGAGTGAAGATAACGCCATAAAGACCGTAAATTTCAGCCCAAACAGTTGACACAACATTGACAATATCAGGGGGTATATATTCTCACATCGAAGTGTATATATCTTCATGTATATATACTGAAAGTTTAATATATTGAGTCCCAGGGTATATACATCGAGAAGTGTATATACATTCATGTATATACAACGAAACATGTTTAAAGTCCGGGGTATATACACGGATAAGTATATATACATTCGTGTACATGCCCTGAAAGGTGTATATCTAGAGTATTGTGGTGAATACATCATGTGGCATGCTATATGGGTGTGCTATATGGGTGACATACGCTATTCAGTATGTCACACCCATATAAGTATGCCCTCTCGACCCGCGAACCAGGTGCTAAAAGTATAATAAGTAGGGGGGTTCCCTCGTTATGCTAGCACTCTGGTTCATGCAGCGATGTGGGACACTTGTGAATCAATATTGGCAGACTTGCATCCAAGTCTGGTCAAAGACGGTTCTCACCGTGTATCTTGCTTGCATACCCTTACTGTACATATCCTCTATATATATTATACATACTAATGCTTGTTGTTTGATGATATAAGTATTTACTCTGCTGCCTTTTGCTCGTTCCTCGTTTATACTGTGGTTATCGTGCTACAACCAGGTGTGCAGCCACTAGACTACACATGTTCGTAATACAAATATATACCATTTTAGACATGTACTATATTACTTAATAAAATATACCTATTTGTAAAGTCAAAAATAGACGGGGTGATAGAAGCGCAAATATTTTTCCTCGAAGCCTTTTTATCTACTTTTCTGAGGCTATGTGTTGGTATATATATATATATATATATATATATATATGTCGTGCCGATTAGGTAAAACTGGTCAATTAGCAAGAACTCATTTAAAATTAAGTCCTTTCTAAAATTTTCTCTTATACGTTTAAAGATATATTTTTTTCATTTATGTTAATGTAAGAATTTATAATTTTGTACCAAGAGAAACTTTGAAAACCTACCTAACCTTATTACAACAAGCGCAATTTAATTTAGCCTAACCCAACTAAATATATTTTAGATACGTTAACATTAATTTAATAATAAACAAACACAATGAAATATACTTTTTTCGTTATGTTCAGAATGATTTTGGCGAAATTATTGCATACACAAATTTTCACTTGTCTTATATGGCAAGGTGAGCGTTGCTATTTAAGCCAAAATAGCAAGTTTTACCTAATCGGCACGACATATATATATATATATATATATATATATATATATATAATCACACACACACATACGGAGAGGGTCCACCTTTAGTGTATATATATATATATATATATATATATATATATATATATATATATATATATATATATATATATATATATATATATAAAATATATACTCGTGAACATGCACCGAAAGATGTGTATCACTAGTCTCATTGTATATACATCGAGAGGCATATATCTCTCAGTACATACAAAGAGTTGACTCTAAGTCCTAAAATAAGAATTATTCTTAAATGCCAGTGTAGACCCATATACAGCCTAAACATTCCGCAGTGCTGTATGACCCATGAGGGTGCAACGCTTCCCAGTGAACATATAATAATAATAATAGTACAAATTTTAAACCTAGCAAACAGACTTTCGATACCAGGTCCATTTTTTTGGCTATTGTAAATACTTGTTCATGTGTTTGTAAGTCTCTGCCAACCTTAGTTTCAACATGCTTATGTTGTCAATGTCAACAAAACCGGGCCTTTAACTTTACACCTTTGGTGAGTTTCTAGAGTCTTTCTTCTCCCGGAGACCAGGACCAAACTGACGAACCATTTAGAACTAGAAATCGAACATAAAAAGCACGAAAAATGACCGAAACTAAAAGAAAAATAAACACAAAACACTAAAAAAAATACACAAAAATCTCAAAAGAACAGTAACAACAGCAATAATAATAATAATAGTAATAATAATAATAATAATAATAATGATAATAATGATAATACTAATAATAATAATATTAAATAATAAATATAATAAATATAAAATATTAATAAAATAACATTAATAAAAATAATAATTATAATAATAATTCGGAGAAAAACGAGAAACGGCAAAAAAGTAACAATAAATATGTCAGGTAACAAATCTTTTACCTCCTTCCCTCTCTCCTCCTCCTTCCCTCCTCCCTCCTTCTTCCCTCTCTCCTCCTCTTTCCCTCCTTCCTCCTCTTTCCCTCCTCCCTCCTTCCCTCTCTCCTCCTCCTTCCCTCCTCCCTCCTTCCCTAACCCTCAAGACAATGGAACACTGTGAAGATAAAGGGAAAAATCGGAAAGGTGGAGAAAAGAGGCCTATTTCTCAACAATTTGCTCTGTAATTGGCATTAGCTCTAGAATTACAGATTCGACCCACAAATTGGTTCCTGATGGTGGCACGTCCAAGTGAAGTGGGAAGGAAAGAAGAGGAAGAGAGGGGAAGTGGAGAGGGGAGGAAGGGAAGAGGGGGAGGAAGGAATCGAAGAGGAGGAGGAAGGAAAAGATGAGAGGAAGAAAAGGTCGGAGAGAGGAAGAAAAGGTCGAGAGGAGGAAGAAAAGGACGAGGAAGTGAGGGGAAGAAAAGAACGGAAAAGGGGAAGAAAAAAAGGTGAGAAAATGACAGGAAAAAAGAAAAAGAGGGAATCAAAGATAACAGAAAGGGAGAGAGGGAAAGAAATATAAGCGGAAGGCAGGGAGGGAAGGAGAGAAGAAAAGAAAGGGAAAGACGAAAGGAAGACAGGGAAAGGGAGAGAGGTAGGGAAAAGGAGAGAAAAAGGAGGGAGAGGAGAGGAAAGGAAGAGGAAAATGGAGAGAAGGAAGCAGGAGGAGACAGGGGAGAGGAGACTCAAGTAGGAATGTGGCACCAGGTTATGGTTTAACGATGAGGGGAAGGTTTATTTTAGGACAGACCAAGAGGAGGGAAGGAAGGAAGGAAGGAAGGGAGGGAGGGAAGGAGGCAGGAATATATATGTATATACTATATATAATGTCGTGCCGAATAGGTAAAACTGGTCAATTAGCAAGAAATCATTTAATTAAGTCCTTTCTAAAAATTTATCTTATACATTTAAAGATATATTTTTCATTTATGTTAATATAAAAATTAATGATTTTGTACCAAAAGAACCTTAGAAAACTTACCTAACCTTATTATAACAAGCGCAATTTAATTTAGCCTAATCCAACTAAACACAATTTATATAAGTTTACAATAATTTAATAAACAAACACAATTAAATATATTTTTTTCGTTAGGTTCAGAATGATTTTTGCGAAATTATTGCATACACAAATTTTCGCTTGCCCTATTCGGCATGAAGAGCGTTGCTATTTAAGCCAAAATAGCAAGTTTTACTTATTTGGCACGACATACATACATATATACATACATATATATATATATATATATATATATATATATATATATATATATATATATATATATATATATATATATATATATATATATATATAAAGTTTGGAAAGGTAATAATTTATGAAAAACTATAAGAAGTAATAAGAAACACACAGGAAAGTCAAGATAGGTGCACAATAAATGATGCACACAGTATGGAAGATTTAGTTGTATATATTGCGTCTTCGTGAGACATTTAAAATACCATTAATTATGCCAGAGTGCAAAACATTTAACAGGCTTTCGTTTTCCTCTAATACGACAGTAAATTAGTACTTCACTGCTGTAGAGAGAAAAATAGGGTAGATCAGCAGAATCTATACAACTTCCACTATGTGGAAGTTGCTCTCAAAAAACCTGATCTACACATGCATTTTGTAGTGTAGTGGTTTTTGAAAATGATCGAGGCATATATTTTCTAATGGGCCAGCTTCTGAAAATTCTTTACCACTGGAGACAAGCGTTTTATCTGCCGAGGGAAGCTTTACTCCAAATACAACAGCAAAAACTCTAATTGACCCCATGGGTCGATCAGGCCAGCAACCAGGAGGTCTGGTCGGGGACCGGGCCGCGGGGGTGGTGATCTCCGGAGGAGGCTCCAGGTCAAAATGGAAAGCAGCTCGGCCTGAGGTCAGGGGTTTCTTTGTTGACCGCCTTCTAAGCAAGGTTACTGCTGCTTGTGGCCCAAATCTTCATCGCAATTTGGCTGATCTGGAAGATATCTGCTATTAATTATGTTAGTCTTGAACAACGGATGTTAACACTGTTCTCTAATTGTGTTTTTGACACCCCTTCCATATGTGTCGCTCTAGTAAGTTATGGCTGTGTGAAGATTCGGGACCAGGCTCTAAAGTATCATCCATGTATATATTATGAGGTATCTCTCTATTCGTTCCCGAGAGCAATTTGTGTGTTTTGAGCCTTTCCCCGTGTTCTTCATGGTTAATGGTGTGACCGCAGGGGCGATGACCCTCGAATCAATTACAGGTAGACTATATTTCTTAGCCGGTAGATGAAATGTAGAGGTTTTTGTCTTATCTAAGATACTCATGTAAATACGGAAAGTACTTTTGAATCTTCATACCATAGCCCATCTGTTGTTAATTTTTTGTTTTTAATATTTGGAATGCTCGTGTACGATCCCGCAAAATAATGCATACTGATAGACTCCACATATTTTTTCCCCCACATCAAAAACCTTCACGAAACACTGTTTTCAAATACTAACACTGCTGTCATTATGCAGCCCAGCCTCTCACACAGTGATACTCATGTCGATTTTAGAACATAAGAATGGAGGAACACTGCAGAAGGCCTACTGGCCCATACAAGGCAAGTCCTTATCTAAACCACCACTACCCTAAACTACCCAAGAATTTACTCCCGAACCCACGACACCAATCAAACCCAGCCCTTCCCACTCATATACTTGTCCAGCTACCCAAAGTCCTAGACTCGATCACCCTACTCGCAAGACCGTTCCACAACTCTGTTTGAAAACCAGTACTTACCTATGTCCTTTTGTGCAACATCTGGGTATCTTTATTGTAAACGTTTCGCCATCCAGTGGCTTTATCAATACAAATTCAAAGATATTATTTGAAGACAGTAGAACTATACACAAATGATTAGGTAATCAGTGCCTCAGTCTTGGAGTTGGTGTGAACAGCACCGTAGTCTGCACAGACCCTTCTTACTTACTTATTTATGGTCACATGCGTGTTTTTAATGGTTTATATACCTAAGGTAACATAATCTACCCTATGATAAACTTGTATACATGGAACGTTTGAAAACTGACGCGAAGAGTAACGTAAAAAACGAACGGTGTAAAATGTGAAGTGGTTGCATTAGGTCCTGAAGTATGAAAACCTAGTGTTCAGTACGTCGAGTATATAGAGAATTAATGTTGAGATTCAACAATGCAAATTATAAACAAACTGAACCACAGTAGCGAAGACTTGCGGCCAACACTTAAATACGCCTCTCAGATCCTTGTATACTCTCTAACTTACGTCGATTACACAATAAACCTGATATACCACGCAATACCAGGCGAAATACGCCTGGCACCACGACAAAGGATCTGCCTCGTACGTCTGGTAGTCGCGGAGGGGAGGCAGCAGGCAGCGCTCTGGCAGAAATGAGAAAGTGAAGTGCAGTATTCCATGATATATTAATGTATTTCATGGGGAGAGCGCTAAACCTCAAGGGTTATATATAGCACCTTGAGAAATGAGAAGCAGATTCGATCCAAAAGAGGACAGCTCCAAATATTGGGATCAAGAGTTCTTCATTGGCATGAAGGCAACCTTAAAGAGAGTATCAGCTGATGTTCCTCTGACAATATCCTCTCACCTTGAATTATATACCAGAGGTGAGCACAAGTGGTGTGAGAGGGCGCAAGATCAAGGCTACGAGCTGGTGTGAGAGGGCGCAAGATCAAGGCTACGAGCTGGCTACCTATCTTACTAAAACTTAATATGTTGATGAAGGCTGCCGGATGTGCAACTTCCGCCAATTTGTACGCAATGTAATTACGTTAATTTTTGTTAACCTGTCGAAAGATTCTGAAATTAATTTTTTTTTCTTTTACCTGTCGCCATACCGAAACGCTTTCTAATATGTCCTAGTGTTTGCTAACGCGTTTTTTAAAACTAATCTGACGGTATCTATTACCAAGGTTTATACCACCTGATGACTAACGCTAGTCAGTGTCAACAACCAACAGTAACTCTGCCAGCATCACACACACTGTCCCTCAACACTGTACCATTGAGTCACCATTAGAATGAAGTCCTAGCACAGCTAGGACTTCATTATAATGGTGACTCAAGCCAGGAATTCGATCTTGGGGAAAAGGGCTTAAAAATAACAAGATGCTGAAAAAATTCAAAGAAATCATATTTGAATACACATGATTTTCAGTCTGTGTGAAATTCCTTAAACTATCGTGCTTGTGTGGTCGCTATTATTATTATTATAATCAAAAGAAGCGCTAAACCACGTGTGGTCGCTATAACAGTGAACATTAACCATTAATTGAAAAAAGTATTTGCTTCTGGGGTGTTTAAGTCCCCTTAGCCGTCCTCCCCATCCCCCGTGGCTGCAACACTGCTCAGAATATATATACTGAGAGGAGTGTATCTCTCAGTCAATATACACTCGCTAGAGCGTCGAGATACAAATTAATAAATACGTCGAAATTATAAAATATACCCAGTGAAAAGCAGGAACTCTGTGGGCCCCGTAAGAGAACAATGTATCAACATCACTGGCCTCAGACTATTCAACAGCTTACCAGAAGATATCAGAAACACTGCTGGATCAACAAGGCTGTGATGGATATGTGGGCCAGCGGACGCCAGTAGCAACATCCTGGTTGATCAGACAAGAACCAGATAAGCTTGGCCCAGGGCCGGTCTCCGGGAGTAGAAAAACTATCGGAATTCGTCAAAGGTAAAGGTATATACACCGAGGTTTGCACCTCCATAGCATATACACCACATATATATACACAGATACATACTGAGGTATGTATCTATGTATATACACTGGAATGTGTATCTCTGTGTATATACGCAGTGTGTATATCTATTTGCTCATAATAAAAAATACAATAGAAACCTATAATAATAAAATGATAAAGTCCGATGTTAATATATATGATTAATGAAGAGTGTGATGAAAATGACTATTAATAACTACGATAATGATAACAATTACACTACGAGTCTCAATATTCCATGTGGTTTACCTTCTTTTCACATGTTCCTCTGTTATACTCCCTCACTCTCCCTCCCTCATCATACTGTACCGTATGTTATACTATATTCCACGTGGCTTACCCCCCCCTCTTGACGTGTTCTTGTGTTATACTCCCTCACTCTCCCTCCCTCATCATACTGTACCGTATGTTATACTATATTCCAAGTGGCTTACCTCCCCCTCTTGACGTGTTCTTGTGTTATACTCCCTCACTCTCCCCCCTCATCATACTGTACCGTATGTTATACTATATTCCACGTGGCTTACCTCCACCCCCCCTCTTGACGTGTTCTTGTGTTATACTCCCTCACTCTACCTCGTCATACTTTACCGGCTGTTATACCCATCATCACTTTGTCCTGCGACCATAAAACATCTTCTCGCCCCTCTTCTTCCCCTTTGTAACCGTTATTTATCCTACCATTTTTTTCTCTCCAACTTATTTTTGTACTATTCACTCTATCAACTCTTCTCATCCGTCTTCTCCCCTTCGTTCTTATTCATCCTCTCTCTTTACAGTGTTGCCTGGAGTCTACCTGGAGGGTATTCCTGGGATCAACGCCCCCGCGGCCCGGTCCACTACCAGGCCTCCCGGTGGATCAGGGCCTGATCAACGAGGCTGTTGCTGCTGGCCGCACGTAGTCCAACGTATGAACCACAGCCCGGTCCGACACCGACTTTAGGTATCCGTCCAGCTCCCTCTTGAAGACAACCAGGGGTCTACTGGTAATGATGCTGGTGAAGGACTTTTCATCCAAGGAACTGCAGCCCTCCTCTCCAGGCACTGCACGAACCTTACGGTTTTAGCACTTCTCCACAATAATAATAATGATAATAATAATAAATCAATCTTCCTCCCTCACCACTGTCACCTACCCTCCCATGGTAGGTGAGGGGTGTAAAGATCCCTTCACCCCCGTCACCTACCATTACCATTCCCATGGTATGTGAGGGGTGTAAAGATCCCTTCACCCCCGTCACCTACCATTACCACTCCCATGGTAGGTAAGGGTGTAAAGATCCCTTCACCCCCGTCACCTACCATTACCACTCCCATGGTAGGTAAGGGTGTAAAGATCCCTTCACCCCCGTCACCTACCATTACCCTTCCCATGGTAGGTAAGGGTGTAAAGATCCCTTCACCCCGTCACCTACCATTACCACTCCCATGGTAGGTGAGGGGTGTAAAGATCCCTTCACCCCCGTCACCTACCATTACCCTTCCCATGGTAGGTGAGGGGTGTAAAGATCCCTTCACCCCCGTCACCTACCATTACCACTCCCATGGTAGGTGAGGGGTGTAAAGAGCCCAATGGGACTTGAGACTAATGATCAATTTTAAACAGCTTCTGGGTATAAGACAATAAAGTGGAACCCTACACGAGACAAGGGTGATAAATCACCGAGGAGCAGTAGGCAGCCTTACACACTATACAACTATCCAACCTCTGCTGCTGCTGCTGCTGCTGCTGCTGGTTGTGGCAGCGCTGCTGGTGCTACCACCTTCAATACTGGTGGTGTTGGTGACAATATTCTTTGCTGATAGTCTGTGGTCAGAGACCAGAATAAAACAATAAATATGCTAGAACTACTGGACAGGAGTTCAGTGCTTTGTTTAGATACTACACTGTTTGATTTTGAGATATCTTTAGGCTAAATCTACGTAATATACTATAAATGTTCAATTAACCTTGCAGATGAACATTTTATGAGAATGTTATACACATTGTCTTTACTAAAGCAGGCAGTGACAATCCTTACATAAGTGTATGGCAAAATAGAAACTTTCAAACTTAAGAACACCGATCAAGTGTGTCTTCCAGGGATCCACCTGATATATGGCTTTCTTGTGTGTGACGCGGTTAGGGAATCTCCTTTAATAAAAATCGACGGCAACGACCTTTTATTAAAAGCCTTGGGTAAAAAATCGTGGTTGGCAGGTGGGGGTGGAGGGGGGGGGGTTGAGGCAGAGGATGATGGCGGCTCGAGCACCCAAGATGAGCAAGAGGTGCACAATATTAACCAGCCGTTCAGGCGGCACAACTAACTCCTGTAAGACGCGTTGATAACTTATCTACTGCTTACCTTCCATGAATTACATAGGTGTCTTCTCATCCGTCCCTTTAACCCCCTCCCCGTCCTATCTTCTGACGCCAAGCTTACCGGCTCAGGACCACATGAACTTGCCTGTAAATATAGTAATAACCACATTAAAAATAACAAGCAAATTTAGAGAATACTATGTTTACATCCTCAGCTTTCAACCTGCTACCAGTAGATATCGAAAATCTTGCTGAACAAAGATACCAGTTGCTCAACGTGATCGTTGTGCCTAATCAGAAGGTTGTGACTGCTATTTAGCCCTTCAATACACTCCAGGGAGTACAGGTCAAGAGACTTCAAACACTCCCAGTAATTAAGGTGCTTGGTTGAACTTATACGTGCAGTGAAGGTTCTCTGTACATTTTCTAGATACCTTTGATATACCTTTGAAGAGTTTCGAGAGTATCTACTCTCTGAGCCCGGCCATGGGCCAGGCTCGTCTGGTGCTTGCCTGGTCAACCAGGCTGTTGCTGCTGGAGGCCCGCTGCCCCACATATCCATCACAGCCTGGTTGATCTGGCACCTGGTGAAGATATTTGTCCAGTTTCCTCTTGAAGGCTTCTACACTGGTTCCAGCCGTGTTTCGGATATCTTCTGGTAAGATGTTGAATAGTCTGGGACCCCGGATGTTAATACAGTGCTCCCGTATTGTCCCCACCGCACCCCTGCTCCTCACTGGGTTTATTTTACACTTTCTCCCATATCTCTCACTCCAGTATGTTGTTATGGCAGTGTGCAGATTTGGGACCAGGCCCTCAAGTACTTTCCATGTATATATTATCATGTATCTCTCTCCTCCGCTCCAATGAGTACATGTTCAAGACTTGAAGGCGTTCCCAATAATTTAGATGTTTCAATGGCTCAATGTGAGCCGTAAACGATCTCTGATTTGTTCCAGCTCTGCTATTTCTCCTGCCCTGAACGGGGCCGTCAGCACTGAGCAGTATTCTAAGTGAGGGAGCACTAGCGATTTGAATAGTGTCACCATCGGCATTATTTCCTTGTTTTGAAAGTTCTCAATACCCACCCCGTCATCTTCCTGGCTGTTGTGATCTTTGTCTTGTTATGGTCTTTAAACGACAGATCAGCAGACATAATTATTCCCAAGTCCTTTACGTGTTCCTTTCGTTCTATGTGGTGACCCTCTTGCGTTTTGTATATAGTGTTCCTTTTGAGTTCTTCATTTTTCCATACCTAAGCAGCTGAAACTTATCACCATTGAACGTCATGTTGTTCTCCACTGCCCATTGGAAGACCTTGCTTATGTCCTCCTGTAATTTTTCAGTGTCCTCTACCGTAGTGACTTTCATGCTTATTTTAGTGTCATCTGCAAATGATGATACAAAAGTGTGCTGGGTGTTTTTATCTATGTCTGCTATGAGGATGAGAAACAGCAGAGGCGCCAGGACAGTGCCTTGGGGCACTGAGCTTTTGACCTCGCTGATGCTGGATCTTGCCCTGTTCACTACTACTTTTTGTGTTCTTTGTGTTAGGAACTCAAAAATCCATCTGCCTACCTTCCCCGTAATGCCTATGGCTCTCATTTTGTGCGCTATCACTCCATGATCGCATTTGTCAAACGCCTTTGCAAAATCTGTGTAAATCACATCTGCGTTTTGGTCGTCCTCCAATGCCTCCGTAATTCTGTCATAATGGTTCAGCAGCTGTGACAGGCATGATCGACCCGCTCTAAAGCCATGCTGGTTCGGGTTATGTTGGTTGTGCTGGTCCATGAACTTTGTAATCTGCCGTCTCATCACTCTTTCAAAGATTTTTATGATGTGAGAAGTGAGGGCTACTGGTCTGTAATTTTTAGCTAGTGCTCTACTACCTCCCTTATGCAAAGGAGCTATGTCTGCACTCTTTAAGGCCTCTGGAATTTCACCTAGATCTAAGCATTATAACAAAAATTAGGCAGTCTGGTAGAAAATTATAACATTATAACAAAAATTATAACAAATTATAACAAATTATAACAAATTATAACAAATTATAACAAAAATTAGGCAGTCTGGTAGAAAAACTCAATACGCAGCTTTAAGAGTAAATATGAAAAGGCCCATGATGCCAAAAATAGTGATAAAAATCGAAGTAGTTTAGGGAGCAGAAATACAAGCTGAATCTCGACTCCAGCAAACACAAATTAGTCCTTACTCTCTTTCTCACACACACACACACACACACGCATATACAACTGGCCTAGTGTCTAATCGACATGTGCCTAGGACAAAATAGTAACTAACACACACACACATACACACATATACACATACGGGGGGTAGGGAGGCTCGAAGTCTTCCCTGGCCAGGCAGTTCGTCTCAGCATACCTAAAATCCGATTACACGAAATCCTCTTAACCAGAAGGTCCTTTGTTTACTGCCCCAATACTAGCCAGCCCACGCGCCCTCACCCACTCACACCATACACACCAACCAAATACATATTCCCAACCTAAAAACACTCAGATAACTTTACAAACTGATATACACTAATCGTAATTTCATTTCCGAATACAGAGAAACCCGCTATGATATACAAAATGCCAAACAAAACATCATAAACACTACACATACTGTTTCGACAAGACAGACATAAAAGCCAAAGGTCAACGGCAAAGCAGCCTACAGGATCCAGTGAACATTCCAAAGGGTTGCCTGTCTCTTGTGTACAAGTGTTTTCTGAACCTTGGATTGAAAGTGTGACGATGATCCAGCACATGTGATAAGAACTCAAGACTTTTAACGACGACCCAGCAGTACAATAACGACGACCCAGCACTTTTAATGATTACCAGCACTACAATAACGACGACCCAGCACTTGTAAAGACGACCCAGTAGTTGCACCACTTTATAAACAAGGAACACTTTTACTAGTGTCCTCTAGAGCCTGTGTGTATTTCTCTTTTTGTGAAAAAAAAACACATTTTCAGAAACTTTAATTGGAACAGCGTTTCGATCTCGATAGTCATCATACAGAGGATACAAATTGCACACATATACAGGTCGCATATATACTGGTAGAAGAGGAAGAAGTGACGCGAGTGAAATCGTTGCAGTGTGATGAATCGTGTGTGTAGCACTGCAGGAGGTACACTGATCTACTCTCTTGAAATACTTTCTTGTTTCTGAACGGTATAGTTGTTCTATTCCCGTACAACTTTATCGCCAACTTAATTATTTGTGTTTGTGGAGGTTAAGTATTAGCCCCTTGGCTCCGCCTCTTAAACCTTCATCAACTTTTCTAGTTTTTGGTACCAGTGGCTGATTTCGAGGATTTTTCTGCCCTCGTAGCCTGGCCTAAGGCCAGACTTTCTTGCTGACCGTCTGACCAACGAAGCTGTTGGTGTTAGCGGACCCTTGGCCAATTTAACTATTACAGCCCAGCTTATAAGGCACTTGCACAAGATAGAGATTCAATTTCTTGACAACTACACCTTCGTTCCGGCAATTTATCTGGTAGCAGGTTGAAGTGTCTTGTACCACGGATGTTGACAGTGTTCTCTTATTGTCTTTATGGCGCCCCTATTTTCCACTGAGTTTATTCTGCATGTCCTTCCATTATCTCTCACTACAGTAAGTTAAAATGACAGTGTGCAAATTGGGGATCAGGTTCTCAAATATTTTCCATTTATATAATACTAGACATCTTTTCTCCGTTCTAGAGAGAACAATCTAAATGCTCTGAGACGTTTCTAGTAATTTAGAAGTTTTATTGCTCCTATGGGGGACAGTATACGACCTCTACAGTTTCCCGCTCGGCTGCCTCTCCTGCCTTGAAATACAAGACAAACACAGAACAATATTTGCGACGTGAAAGCATGACTGACTTGAAAGTACCATATATGTTACTCCTAGTGCAAGCACCTCAGTTTGAACCTCTTGACAGTATCTCAACCAACTTGGTGTGCGGGAGAAAATGTAAGGAAACGAGGCAAGGGACGAGGCTGTGTATTGAACCCCCTTGCTCGATCACTATGAAGCAATGAGTCACGAGTAATGCTTCACTTGCACGCTTGTTATTGTTATTGATTCATGAGGGTTAAATGCACTGAGGCAGGTCTTAATTATGACAAGCTCACTAGCGCCTTAACAACGACCAGATAAACAAGTCAAGGTGACCCGTACTAATGCAATAATTAAGAACGACCTGGATACACATGTATGTGACCTGCAGTAATATAACAATTAAGGTGTAATTACCTCAAATATATTGCATGACGTGTAGTCAAGTGTGTTGCATGACGTGTAGTCAAGTGTGTTGCATGACGTGTAGTCAAGTGTTGCATGACGTGTAGTCAAGTGTTGCATGACTTGTAGTCAAGTGTGTTGCATGACGTGTAGTCAAGTGTGTTGCACGACGTGTAGTCAAGTGTGTTGCATGACGTGTAGTCAAGTGTGTTGCATGACTTGTAGTCAAGTGTGTTGCATGACGTGTAGTCAAGTGTGTTGCATGACTTGTAGTCAAGTGTGTTGCATGACGTGTAGTCAAGTGTGTTGCATGACGTGTAGTCAAGTGTGTTGCACGACGTGTAGTCAAGTGTGTTGCATGACGTGTAGTCAAGTGTGTTGCATGAAGTGTAGTCAAGTGTGTTGCACGACGTGTAGTCAAGTGTGTTGCACGACGTGTAGTCAAGTGTTGCATGACGTGTAGTCAAGTGTGTTGCATGACTTGTAGTCAAGTGTGTTGCATGACGTGTAGTCAAGTGTGTTGCATGACGTGTAGTCAAGTGTTGCGACGTGTAGTCAAGTGTTGCACGACGTGTAGTCAAGTGTTGCATGACGTGTAGTCAAGTGTGTTGCATGACTTGTAGTCAAGTGTGTTGCATGACGTGTAGTCAAGTGTGTTGCATGACGTGTAGTCAAGTGTTGCATGACGTGTAGTCAAGTGTGTTGCACGACGTGTAGTCAAGTGTTGCATGACGTGTAGTCAAGTGTGTTGCATGACTTGTAGTCAAGTGTGTTGCATGACGTGTAGTCAAGTGTGTTGCACGACGTGTAGTCAAGTGTGTTGCATGACTTGTAGTCAAGTGTGTTGCATGACGTGTAGTCAAGTGTGTTGCACGACGTGTAGTCAAGTGTGTTGCACGACGTGTAGTCAAGTGTGTTGCATGACGTGTAGTCAAGTGTGTTGCATGACTTGTAGTCAAGTGTGTTGCATGACGTGTAGTCAAGTGTGTTGCATGACGTGTAGTCAAGTGTGTTGCAGACGTGTAGTCATGTGTTGCACGACGTGTAGTCAAGTGTGTTGCACGACGTGTAGTCAAGTGTGTTGCATGACGTGTAGTCAATGTGTTGCACGACGGGAGTCAAGTGTGTTGCATGACGTGTAGTCAAGTGTGTTGCACGACGTGTAGTCAAGTGTGTTGCATGACGTGTAGTCAAGTGTGTTGCATGACGTGTAGTCAAGTGTGTTGCATGACGTGTAGTCAAGTGTGTTGCATGACTGTAGTCAATGTTGCAGACGTGTAGTCAAGTGTGTTGCATGACGTGTAGTCAATGTGTTGCATGACGTGTAGTCAAGTGTGTTGCATGACGTGTAGTCAAGTGTGTTGCATGACGTGTAGTCAAGTGTGTTGCATGACGTGTAGTCAATGTGTTGCATGACGTGTAGTCAAGTGTGTTGCATGACGTGTAGTCAAGTGTGTTGCATGACTTGTAGTCAAGTGTGTTGCATGACGTGTAGTCATGTGTTGCATGACGTAGTCAAGTGTGTTGCATGACGTGTAGTCAATGTGTTGCATGACGTGTAGTCAAGTGTGTTGCATGACGTGTAGTCAAGTGTGTTGCATGACGTGTAGTCAAGTGTGTTGCATGACGTTAGTCAAGTGTGTTGCACGACGTGTAGTCAAGTGTTGCATGACGTAGTCAATGTGTTGCAGACGTGTAGTCATGGTTGCATGACGTGTAGTCAAGTGTTGCATGACGTGTAGTCAAGGGGTTGCACGACGTGTAGTCAAGTGTTGCATGACGTAGTCAATGTGTTGCAGACGTGTAGTCAAGTGTTGCATGACGTGTAGTCAAGTGTGTTGCATGACGTGTAGTCAAGTGTGTTGCATGACGTGTAGTCAAGTGTTGCATGACTGTAGTCAGTGTTGCAGACGTGTAGTCAAGTGTTGCATGACGTAGTCAAGTGTTGCATGACGTGTAGTCAAGTGTGTTGCATGACGTGTAGTCAAGTGTTGCATGACGTGTAGTCAAGTGTGTTGCAGACGTAGTCAAGTGTGCATGACGTAGTCAAGTGTGTTGCACGACGTGTAGTCAATGTGTTGCATGACGTGTAGTCAATGTGTTGCATGACGTGTAGTCAAGTGTTGCAGACGTGTAGTCAAGTGTTGCATGACGTGTAGTCAAGTGTGTTGCATGACGTGTAGTCAAGTGTTGCATGACGTGTAGTCAAGTGTGTTGCATGACTGTGTCAAGGTTCAGTTAGCATGTTGCATGACTGTAGTCAAGTGTGTTGCATGACGTGTAGTCAATGTTCATGACGTGTAGTCATGTTGCATGACGTGTAGTCAAGTGTGTTGCTGATGACGTGTAGTCAAGTGTGTTGCATGACGTGTAGTCAAGTGTTGCATGACGTGTAGTCAAGTGTGTTGCATGACGTGTAGTCAAGTGTGTTGCATGACGTGTAGTTCACTTCAAGTGCACTGTATGAAGTGAATACCTGTGACCTGTTGGTTGCCTGTTCAACCAGGCTGTTGCCGAGCCTTTGCCCTACATAGCCATCATAGCTCGGTTGATCTGGCAATATTTCTGGTATCTGCTGGTAGCAGGTTGAATAGTCTTGACACACGGATGATGACAGTGCTCTCTTCCTGTGCCCATATCGACCCTGCTTTTCATAACCCTATTCTGCACTTGCTACTTGATCTGTTACCCCAGTATACTGCAAGGTACTCTTATTTGTAACTGAAAAGTACCGTATCGTACCAAACCTTCAGGAAAATATCGTACATAGTTTTACACCATACTTCTTAACAAGAAATCTACCGTACCGTGTATAGATTTGGGAGCAAGTCCTTATCTTGTGTGTATATATTACCAAGCGTCTGAATCTTCTCTCCGCAGAGTACAAGTACTCTGAGGAATTCTCAGAAGTTTAAATGCTTTATTGGGTGTATGCGGGCAGTGAACGGTTTCAATCTTTTCCTCCTCTATTATATCTCCTGTCATGAACGGAGCCGTAAACACCGACATTCTTAATTCTTCCCATATTTGAAGAACTCTTGATTCAAGAAACTGGAGATACCCTTCCCTTCCCTGATTACCTTACATTCCCCAAGAAGCTGTATGACCCATATGGGTTTAGCGCGTTACCATTAATGTAATTATCAAGTGGCCTCGAAATACATGAAGTCCTGATCCATTAATTCACTAAACTTGCTCACCAGAGAGAACAATCTAAGGGCTTTCACGCGTTCCCGGCGATTTAGACATTTTACGATCTCTACATTTACCAGCTCTGCTCTTTCTCTTGTTTATAAAGGCGCCGAGAGCAGAGAACAATATACTAAGTCACCTGTTTATAAAGGCGCCGAGAGCAGAGAACAATATACTAAGTCGCCTGTTTATAAAGGCGCCGAGAGCAGAGAACAATATACTAAGTCACCTGTTTATAAAGGCGCCGAGAGCAGAGAACAATATACTAAGTCACCTGTTTATAAAGGCGCCGAGAGCAGAGAACAATATACTAAGTCGCGAGAGAACAAGTGATTAGAAAAGTACCATCATTAGCATTGTTTCCCTTGTTCTGAAAGTTCTCATAAATCACCCCTGGCCTTTGATGAAAGTAACTTATTATGTTCTCTATATAACAGATCATCATACGTAATTAACACAGTCTTTTACTGGTACACGACATCCTATGAGATGGTCGACCTCCGTCCTATATGTGCTCGTTTTGACAGACGGTTTTACATACAGGTGACAGGTGTGTTGCACATTTAACACGTGGTAGTTGCACACAGGTGACAGATGGTTTGCAGAGCAAAATATTAGGTTACAAGTCGCGGGTGGGTGAATTCTTCACCTGGTGGACATACTTCCTTATTATCCTCGCCCTGCTATGCCTCTCCCTCTATGACACTCCCTCTCTACATCTCTATACTCTACACTCATCCCTTTAAAAATCATGATATAATCATAACCATAAGTTTTAAAGGGGTGGACCGGTAAGCCAGCGGCAGGCCTTGGTCAGATGACCAAAAGCTTCAGCTGTGTCTCATCATAAGACCCGCGTCAGGAAACACACTCCTCCCTTCACACCCTTAGCAGCTCTCCTGTACCCTTCCCTCCGCCCACAACCTGCCTTCTACACCCTCCCTTCTCTCCCTCTAAATATCGCTACCCTCCTTCCTCCACAACAATTCTTCTATACATCTCTCTCACCTTTTCTCAACCCTCTTCCAGATTCACCTTCCCCCTATGCCCATTCCTCACTGACCTGCCGTACACTTTATCTTAGTATTGACGTCTCCTACCCATCCCCTCCATAACCTGAACAATACACAAATAACCCGCACATAGGACACTGAAACTTATGACGACGTTTCTGTCCCCTTCCTCCCACGACCCTCCTACCCGTCCTATGCTCACCACCCGCACCTTACTACTACTAATAATAAAAACACCAAAAGTAATCACACTCAACAAGTGGTAATAAGAGAAGGCACTGCATCTTTCTTCAGTGCTCTTATGTTCTTGGGGTTTGCAGTTCACTGCAGTTTAGGGTTGATTGTATAAGAATGGCTACCAGCACTGACTCACATTTTCTGTATAGTTTTTCTCTGGAGAACGAACAACACCTTATATTATAGCCTTTCATCATTTTCTTGGTGTTAAAACAGCCGTACACCGAACAACTGTTTGACATCGTTATGTAAATAAAGATCTTGAACACGTGGTGAGGGAACCACACTTAATACTGGCGTGCGGCGACTCTGACGTCATGAGGTCGCAGCATCACGACTCGGCATGAACTCCAGAAGACCTGTTTATAACAGGTGTGACCAAGGTCCATATAGAGGGAGTGCGTGCCACCAACATGAAGCCCTCGCCTGAATAAACATATCACAAAACAAAACAAAAAATCCCAGAGACTAGTCCCGGAGTTCAAAGAAATGACCCATGGACAGAATAAATGAATTACAAGTTACAACACTAGAGTAAACCAGCGGGGATAAAGTCATAACAATCAGTGGACTCGACAGGGCAAAGACTGGTCGATAGGACGGGACCAGGGACGAGGAGGCACCGATGGAAGCTGAAGACAGAAACGAGTTACAGGGATGTTAGGAAGTAGTTGCTTCGTCTGAGGCAAACGCCACAGATAATTTCAAGAGTAGATATCTGATCTCCGAGACCCGTTCATATCAGTAAATGTGGTCGATAAAACAGCTGAGTACAACTAGATTTACAACAAGACTAATTCAAGCTTTGACGTGAAACTAAGGCACTGAATCTGATGACCTTAGAAGTGATCAGGACCAAAGGTAATATGATTACAAAGTGCAAAATGCTTAGAGGATTTAACATGACAGATACGGATAATGCAAATCACAGATCTTTGGAGGCAGAGATGGAAGCAAATCTTAGAGACAAGCCACAGGAATGTTAGGAAATACTTCTCCAGTTCGAGGGTATAAGTGGAATGAACTAGATGAAATGATGGAGACAAACACCGTATGTATTTGGTTTCAAGATAATATTTAATAAGGCCCGTGAGGCAAAGAACCAATAATGCCAGAAACTGTAGTTTGAAAGACTGGGCCAAGAGTTGAGACTCAACCCTCGCAAACTCGATGAATATATAGGAACACAGCTACACACACACACACACACACGGTGAGTACACGATAGCGGAACTGATACTGAGGGTCAATATTTGAATCAGCCATACACACCCGTGGCCAGACTAATGCAGCTGCTGCCTCTCTTCTCTTTGTGTGGTGGTGGAACAGGAGTAAAACAGAAGGTGATAGAGCAGGCACTGCTCGCTCTATCACCTCCTGTAGGGTAAAGCAGGAAGTTTAACAGCATGAGGTCGCAGAGCAGGCGCTGCAGGTAGTAAATCAAGAGGTTGAACATAATCTGGTAAAGCAGGAGGTGGCAGAGCAGGAGGTGGTAAAGCAGGAAGTGGCAGAGCAGGAGGTGGTAAAGCAGGAGGTGGCAGAGCAGGAGGTGGTAAAGCAGGAAGTGGCAGAGCAGGAGGTAGCAGAACAGGAGGTGGTAAAGCAGGTGGCAGAGCAGGAGGTAGTGACCTAGCGACGACCTGCCCCCCACTCGGTACATCACCAATCTTAATTATGACCACCATCTGCCACTCCCGAATATAGTAGCTTACCCACCCCGGGTGCACTAAACCCATAGGGGTCATACAGTGTCTCAGTAACAGGAGACGTTTAGGCTTGATCCAAGAGTAGGCTAAATCCAGCTCCTTGGATGAAGAGTCCCTCACCTGCATCAAGGGATCTCCTTGAGGGGTTACAAAACACAGTGTTGGCTTCAATAACGCTACTTGGCCGCTTGTTCCACTCGTCAACAGCTCAACTATCAAACTAATAGTTTCCTTTATCCTCTATAAGCCTAAATCTCTATCCAACTTTAATGTTTTGATTTCTGTCTTGTTTAGATATATATCCTCAGTATCCCCCTCTCTCTCTCATATTTGTTTCTCTTCCCCTCCCTCTAATCTCTGCTTCCCACCCCCTCTTTCATCTCAGCTTCCCTCCCCTCCCTCTTATCTTCTCCTCCAATCCCTCTCATCTCAGCTTCCCTTCCATCTCTCTCCTCTCAGCTTTCCTTTCTCTCCCTCTCCTCTCAGCTTCCGTCTCTCTCATCTCGTCTCTCGGAGAGCACAAGGTACTCTGATGCTTGTGTATGACTAACCAGGTAGGAATTTCCCCTTGCAGTGTGTCACACAGGACACTGCTCAGTAATTCACTGTCCACGGTCTCCCTCACTTCTCAGCCATCTCGCTGCCTCACTGGGGGCCAGTGTTTATACATGCACTCACCCATTTCTGTTTGTGGGGGTCGGCTCATGGTTCCCCGGAACTCATCTCTTAAGGCAGAGTAATGCTCACGGTGCCCCATCTTCCTTATTATTATTAATTATTTGCAATGGAACCTTTTCTCTCGGATGCGATCCACCCAAGTCAAATATAGTTACCAACTGAATGAAGACTTGTCCATACATCTCGTCCTAAAGGTTATTATGACATTATTATATTGAGGGGATGGGGGCGTGATAAACCCGTAGGAGTCATACAGCGCCTGGGGTATTATGAGGCAATCAGATCTGATCTAAAGGAGAGGTCGTATTCAATTCCTCGGAAGAGTCCTTCATCGGCATGAAGGAACCTTCCTTGAGGAGCCACCTTACTGGTGATGGAGTCCGGGACTTTTCTGTTACCTTCTAATATATATCAATGAGTCTTTATTTATTTTTAAATGCAATTTTTGAAGGGAATGATTAATGGGAGCATTTGAGATGACGAAGTGTTTTGAACTGCTAAACAGGACCAAGATCGAATTAAACAGTAGTATACTCTGCAGTTTACTCTGCAGTTTACTCTGCAGTTTACTCTGCAGTTTACTCTGCAGTTTACTCTGCCAGCCTCACACGCCTTTTCAATCTTCTTTCAACTGTAATAACAAATACTGCCAGAGCAAGGTTATCAAGAGGAAGCTTAGCAACTACCTGTTTAAATTGGATGATCAACCAAGTTGTTATGGTTATGTGGGACTGATGGCCGCTTGTTTGGCTGACCTAGTAGTCAACAATGAAGTCTAGCCTCAGACCGGGCGCTGAGAGTAGAAGGTTTAAGAATAGAAGAATTCTCGAAACTGGTTACATATGTCAAAGGAACGCTTTATATAAGGCACCCCCATGATGTACATGGCGACAGTTTATACTTTTTACGAAGGTCTGTTCACACAGCCGTCGTACATGTATCAGAAATCTTCCCTATGAGGATAGACTGAGGGCCCTGAATCTGCACTCTCTAGAAAGGCGTAGAATTAGGGGGGATATGATTGAGGTATATAAATGGAAAACAGGAATAAATAAAGGGGATGTAAATAGCGTGCTAAAAATATCTTGTATTGACAGGACTCGAAGCAATGGCTTTAAGTTGGATAAATTCAGATTCAGAAGGGATATAGGAAAGCATTGGTTTGGTAATAGAGTTGTCGATGAGTGGAACAAACTCCCGAGTACAGTTATAGAGGCTAAAACGTTGTGTAGTTTTAAAAATAGGCTAGATAAATATATGAGTGGGTGCGGGTGGGTGTGAGTTGTACCTGACTAGCTTGTGCTACTAGGTCAGATGCCGTGCTCCTTCCTTAAGTGAATGTAACCTGACCTGGCTGGGTCAGGGCAGTGGCTTAAGCCGGCGGGAGACTTGGACTTGCCTCGCATGGGCCAGTAGGCCTGCTGCAGTGTTCCTTCTTTCTTATGTTCTTATGTTCTTAGTCCCTCCCAGGTGTTGTCCAAGAGCTTGCTCGTCAGTGTTCGGCTCACACCCCAAAGGTCTCGGGTTAGATTCCTTGGCCAGGCGAAACGTATATATAGGCCTGATTCTTTACATCCCTGGTGCTCGTGTTTATCTAGCAGATAATGAAGTGGTACAGGATGCTTGGTGAGTTGTGGATCATATCTTGGTAGTCCAAAGTGTGAGAGACGCTCCTACTGGAAGGATTCACATGCTACATAAAAGATATTCACACAATGCTGTGGATCTAATGAGGATAAACGAAAAATGTAATGTTACCCATATGTTTTAAAAAATGTCCTTACGATCACTACCTGCGACATATAACGTATGCCTTAATTGCTGCCATTACAGCCGGGAAGATGTCATTAACCCTCAACGTTAATCCTCTCACTCCTCCTTGGCCACTAACCAGTACTGTAATCCCACAAAGTAATCCACTCCTCGGTGCTCAGTAATCCCTGTTGATCCCTCGCAGTATTCAGTTAATCCGTCGTCTTAGGGCAGCGGGTCATCTTTAGGCTGAGTGCCACTGTGAAGTGTGTGGTGCATGGGGCGTCTGGCACTGGCACTCTCAACAAACACCAGCCACAGCTTTCTTTGACATTGCATCTCATTAGTAGAACTACACAGTCTTTACTACTGCTATTACCACTACACACCCTCCACAGCTATACACCCTCCATTACAACAACCACAACTATACACCCTCCACTACAACTACTACTACACATTACATACTCACCACTACAAGTGCTACCACTACTTCAACACACTCTCCACTACACCACTTCAGCAGCTCTCCCGTGGTACCTTCACTGATACCAACGAATATGATTAGAAAATGTGAGGAGAGAATATGACACCGTGTTCAGCAAGATGTTAAACAAGTAACAGAATGACAGCACACTTGCATTTGTCTTGTATTCAATACCAAACTCTGCCAACATGTCTGACATGACCCCTAACCTCACTTCACTTTGAAGAAGCCACTCAGCATGTTCATGCACTCTGGCCCGTCATGTCCAGTCAAAGAAGTCACTGATAGCATACACATGCACCTTACCCAAGGCCCAGAACACATGTAAAAACGCGATATTCCACAAACTCTGAGTAACACTGAAATATCCCCACTTGAAAAGAGGCAATAAAATAATCTATATATATATATATATATATATATATATATATATATATATATATATATATATATATATATATATATATATATATATATAAACACTGATCTCTGGCCGACGGAGACTCGAACCTACGAACCTCATGACAAGGTACGCAGTGCTTTACCGACCGTACCACACTGGTCCAATACCTTGGCATCCAGCTTTCGCTAGACGTTATTCCAAGGCAGCCAGCTTTCAGGCAGGAAGGCTTACAGCTTTCATCTCATCCCCTGCATGCATCGACACAACTAGAGATTTTACAATGCTAGGAATTCGCAAGAGCAGGCGAAATATTCACAAACACTGATCTCTGATCTCTCGATGCATGCAGGGGATGAGATGAAAGCTGTAAGCCTTCCTGCCTGAAAGCTGGCTGCCTGGAATACGTCTAGCGAAAGCTGATGCCAGTATTGACCAGTGTGACGATCGTAAAGCACTGCGTACCTTGTCATGAGTTCAGTTCGAGTCTCCATCGCCAGAGATCAGTGTTTGTGAATATTTCGCCTGCTCTTGCGAATTCCTAGCAATATATATATATATATATATATATATATATATATATATATATATATATATATATATATATATATATATATATATAACGCGCGCGCACACACACACCAAAATCAATATAAGAGTGTTTTACAAGCAAGAAATATGATTATAAAATACACGGATCACAATATTTACACAAGCCAGGACGTGTGTTTACACTAGAAGGCTACTGCTTCTAACAACATGATTCTGAATCTCTACTCAACACGAAACATGCTAATGTAATGTACACAGACTGCAACAGTCCCCCGACAAGTGTCATCATTATGTGACAGCACACAAACTGTTGACAAAAGATTAACCGGAAAAATATGTAGATAGATCTTCCAATTTCTAATAAACAAGAACTAAATAATAGCAGTAAAAAAAAAAAAAAGGTAAAATCAAAGGCTCAATATCTCAGGGTTAGGAACTCGCTCTACTAATATTTCTCATTCTTAGAATTTGTATGAAAATTTTATCGATCAAGAAAAAGAAACATGCTGAAGGACAAATTTCTGTTCCTTTGCGATGGAATATAAAAGAAATCAAAATATAAATAAAGAAACTAGTCAAATAGTACTATGGAATGGAAGAGGAATTTAAGGGATCTGGGATTAACAATGTGTGTAGAGATTACTTTCAAGGATCACAACAGTGTTACCATCGCAACTAAAACAAAAAATGATTGCATGGATAACAAGAACCTTCAAAACAAGAGATACCAAGTCAAAGATGATATTCTTTAATGCATCTATCCTCGCTAGATCGGAATATTCATTCTCACTAAAAGCACCACTGAAGACAGATGAAATAGTTGACCTGAAAAATAAAAAGAACCTTCCCTGCCAGCATCAGTTCAAACACCTAAATTATTTGCTCGTCCTAAAATTCCTCATGCTATACTCCTCATACTCCTTAGAGCAGAGTACATAATCGATAAACTTCTTCCAATGTCTCTTTACAATCATGACTACTACCCACTACGACCACTAACTACTCTCCCCCCCCCCTCCCACACTACTACAACCCTTCCTACCATCAGCGCTGCACAAGGAGCCACACAATGCTGCCACTCATCCGTCTACTTACACCTTACCTGCACCTACTTGAAGACTCCCTCCCAACTAGGGGAGAAGAGTCAGGAGACCAGCCTCACATTCACCTCTGAGAGAGAACACCACCCTCTCACTAGCCTAACACACCTCAGAGAGAACACCACCCTCTCACTAGCCTAACACACCTCAGAGAGAACACCACCCTCTCACTAGCCTAACACTCACCTCAGAGAGGACACTAACCTCACACTTACCTCTGTGGGAGACCAACCTCTCACACACCCCTGAAAGAGGTGACCAACCTCTGTCTTTTTTGCAGATGGTCAACCTCACACTTACCTGGGAGGACGAAGCCAACCTCCCAATCAACCTCAGACAGTATTCCTCACTCCCTTACCTGAAAAAATAAAACAAGCCACTATTAAACTCAAAGTCACTTGAGTACTGTAAAGTGTACACCAACATAAATAATCACTCAGCGAACAAGATCATTCACCAAACTAGCATGAAGAAGCTGTACAGAAGGAATCTAAATAGTTCTCCACAGACTGGTAGAACAGAGCCATGTTTGTACATGTATGTTATACAATACCGTCAAGATGAAGAATTAGACACATGTGCAACATCTGGGTGTCTTTATTATAGACTCATCACTACTACGGTGCTGAGGCACTGATTACCTCATCTTTTGTATATAGTTCTACTGTCTTCCAATTATGTCCTAGAACTTTTATTGATAAAGCCACTGGATGGCGAAACGTCTACAATAAGGATACCCACATGTTGAACATATGTCTAATTCTTCAGAGCGATGTTTCACAAGAAAGTTCTACAACCACTGGACATAATAAATTATATAACAGAATAAATTCCGAAAACGGAACATCATGAGATTAGCGTTGCTCTTGTCACTACAAGGAGGTAATTCCAAATAGGTAATTACATGCTCACAAACAAATGCATGACGACAGAAATATGGAAAAAGTGGAATGGTCTGTATGTTTCAATATGCCTCTGGTGAGGACCTCAGCTGGAGGTCAAAAAATACTACTAATCCAATTTTTCCTCCTCTTTCTGCCTACGTTTTTTTTTTTGTAACATGTGCAGGTGTTCAATACATTTTATTTTTTATTCAGAAACACACTCATCCCAAGAGCAAGTTCCAACGTTCCCAACCATTCCCGGAAATCCTCTGGAGACGTACTCAGAAAAACTCCAAAATTACCACAAACTAAGTTTCAAACGAAAGCAAACTTAAGAGCAAACAGGAATGCTTTCACTCCACGCCAAAAAAAAAATATATACTAAGAGAAGTTTGGAATTAGTTCTTCAGTGGGCTAAAAATAGCACTGTACTTGCAACCATCGAGAACACAAAAAACAAGAATTGTACACGTTCCTTCATGAATACAAATTACAGCATTTATTAAGAGGTCGCAGATTTCATTGTAGAGCAGGCTGAAGGACCAGGAAGAAGGGAGACAGGAAGGAGGGAACCAGGAAAGAGACAGAAAGGAGGGAACCAGGAAAGACTAGAAGGAGGGAACCAGGAAAGACTGGAAGGAGGGAACCAGGAAAGACTGGAAGGAGGGAACCAGAAAGACTGGAAGGAGGGAACCACGAAAGACTGGAAGGAGGGAACCAGGAAAGACTGGAAGGAGGGAACCAGGAAAGAGACTGGAAAGAGGGAACCAGAAAAGACTGGAAGGAGGGAACCAGGAAAGAGACTGGAGGAAAGGAAAGACTGGAAGGAGGGACCAGGAAAGAGACAGGAAGGAGGGAACCAGAAAAGACTGGAAGGAGGGAACCAGGAAAGAGCCTGGAAGGAGAGAACCTGGAAAGAGACTGGAAGGAGAGAACCAGAAAAGACTGGAAGGAGGGAACCAGGAAAGAGACTGGGAGAGAACCAGGAAAGACTGGAAGGATGGAACCAGGAAAGAGACTGGGAGGGAACCAGGAAAGACTGGAAGGAGGGAACCAGGAAAGACTGGAAGGAGGGAACCAGGAGAGACAGGAAGAAGAAAACTAGGAAAGACTGGAAGAAGGGAACCAGCAAAGAAGCTGGAAGGAGAGAACCAGGAAAGAGACTGGAAGGAGGGAACCAAGAAAGAGACTGGAAGGAGAGAACCAGGAAAGACTGGAAAGAGGGAGACAGGAAGGAGGAAACCAGGAAAGAGACGGGAAGGAGGGAACCAGGAAAGAAACTGGAAGGAGAGAACCAGGAAAGAGACTGGAAGGAGGGAACCAGGAAAGAGACTGGAAGGAGAGAACCAGGAAAGACTGGAAAGAGGGAGACAGGAAGGAGGAAACCAGGAAAGAGACGGGAAGGAGGGGACAAGGAAAGAGATTGGAAGGATCAAACCAGAAAAAGGAAGACAGGAAGTAGGGAGCCATGAAAGAGACAGGAAGGAGGAAACCAGGAAAGAGACAGAAAGGAGGGAACCAGGAAAGAAACTGGAAGGAGGAAACCAAGAAAGAGACAGGAAGGAGGATACCAGGAAAGGAACTGGAAGGAGGGAACAAGGAAAGACTGGAAGGAGGAAACCAGGAAAGAGACGGAGAGGCAGGGAGACCAGAAGGAAAGAGAACAGGAAGAAGGAACCAGGAAAGAGACAGGAAGAGGGAACCAAGAAAGAGACAGGAAGAAGGAACCAGGAAAGACAGGAAAAAGGGGAAACCCAGGAAAGACACCAGGAAGAAGTAACTGGAAGAGACAGGAAGAAGACAACCAGGAAAGAGACAGGAAGAAGGTAACCAGGAAAGACACAGGAAGAAGGTAACCAGGAAAGAGACAGGAAGAAGACAACCAGGAAAGAGACAGGAAGAAGGTAACCAGGAAAGACACAGGAAGAAGGTACCAGGAAAGGACAGGAAGAGGAACCAGGAAAGAGCAGGAAGAAGGTAACCAGGAAAGAGACAGGAAGAAGGTAACCAGGAAAGAGACAGAAGAGACAACCAGGAAAGAGACAGGAAGAAGACAACCAGGAAAGACACAGGAAGAAGGTAACCAGGAAAGAGACAGGAAGAAGGTAACCAGGAAAGAGACAGGAAGAAGGTAACCAGGAAAGAGACAGGAAGAAGGTAACCAGGAAAGAGACAGGAAGAAGACAACCAGGAAAGAGACAGGAAGAAGGTAACCAGGAAAGACACAGGAAGAAGGTAACCAGGAAAGAGACAGGAAGAAGGTAACCAGGAAAGAGACAGGAAGAAGACAACCAGGAAAGAGACAGGAAGAAGGTAACCAGGAAAGAGACAGGAAGAAGACAACCAGGAAAGAGACAGGAAGAAGGTAACCAGGAAAGAGACAGGAAGAAGACAACCAGGAAAGAGACAGGAAGAAGGTAACCAGGAAAGAGACAGGAAGAAGACAACCAGGAAAGAGACAGGAAGAAGGTAACCAGGAAAGAGACAGGAAGAAGACAACCAGGAAAGAGACAGGAAGAAGGTAACCAGGAAAGAGACAGGAAGAAGGGAACCAGGAAAGACAGAAAAGACGGAGGGAAAACATGGACAGAGAGGACTCGCGTACAGAAGGATCATCGTCACACAGAAAACGGGAACCAAGTCGTGACCATCCCGTAACTGTGACCAGTTTCAAGGATTCTCTGTGGACCGTCTGGTTAACCAAGCTGTTGGTGATAGCGGCCAGTAGCTCCACATAGAACTCGCATGGTGTACAGACTGACCCTTAATGATCTTGTGCAGTCGATAGATTTTAAAGCAATAAACAATAAGCATGAGTTTGGATATCAATAAATTGATATATGGATATCAATCAAATATAGATTTGCTATACGCTGAAAACACGAGTAATAAATATGACCAATAAAACTGTGCTGGGAGCTGGCAGAAAACACGAGGTAACATCCACGTCTCTGCTCACGCTCGCGGTTGTATAGAAATGCTAACAGCTGCTAACTTCCCTATTGAGCTCTGGTGTCTATGATGTGCCAGAAAAAAAAATGTAGTTCTCCCTGTGTGGTTTTAGTCATCTAGTTGTACTCGTCTAGTCCGGCTGTGAGGGGTCGAGTCTTGGCCCTGCCTTCACGCTACTTAACGAATGGTCAAACAATTCCGGGTTTCAGGGGATCTATGAACACCTCTCTTAACCACTCCCTCATGCAGTTCCATCCACTGCTTAACCTCCAGCACTCTTGTTATGTACAGCTCCTTAAGATATTAAAATAACTCGTGTTATATAACACTCTTATATTTGAAAAAAGCGTCAAACACGTATGTGTCCCACAGAACGTTATTTTATAACTTCCAGTGAGAGTGTCGTTTAAACCTCGTCATTAGGAAGACATGCAGGTAAACATCAGGTGAAGCATTCCACACGGCGCCACAACGTAATCTTTCTACTGAATAAATATGATTCAGTACACTCAAAAACTACAATATCCTTGTCACAAACATAAAATATATGAACAAGTTTCTAGCAAAAGTGGTTCATTCACTTTAACAAGAATAAATTACAATAAAAAAATTCAGTGTAAAAAACATCAAATGTATAAATCTTCAAATCAAACAGTTTTTTTTCCACTGTGAGATACTAAACTATGTTCATGTATCACATATACACTCGTAAAAAATCAGTAAATATGTGTTTCATTAGAGATGAGTTTTGTCTCCCACAACACTCCCTTCCCTAGTTGTTGATTCCAAGGGTCACCGCATCCCTGGACCAGGTCTTGACCGGGCCATCCTGGTTAATGGTCTGATCACCCAGATGATAGTACTATCAGAACGCAGTCCAACGTAAGAACAACAACTTGACTGATCACAAACTGTCCAGGAACTTAAGGTCCGTCTTGAAGACAGTTGGAACTTGAGAATCTGTTGGGAATCCCACCTTATATTGGAAGGGTGGGTGCTGAAAGGCCTTGGGCTCTCATTTATTGAGTTATCTCTTAGTATACACATTTGCCTCGACACACACATATAAAGAGGTATTGAAGTGGACAAGGGTGACAAGTGGACCACCTGGATTTCTGCTGTTCCACATATATATAAAGAGCCTGCCTGAGAAAGCTCAAACGCATAGTACCACTGAAAATATATGAATTAGTGAGGGCGAGAGTTGGTCAAAGTGATTTGAACAGGTTGTAAAGTGGCTATGAAAGTGACTACTGAATTAATACTGATAAGTGTAAAGTACTAAGAATATGGGAAGAAATGAGGACAGATGCAAGATAAAGCCTAGGAAGAGAGGCACTGTAATCAACTTACAAGGACAAAGATATGGAGCGCATATAAGACCAAGTATATCATGACACTGGAGAGGATTCCAAATTTGGCGACAAGATTGGTACCAAAAACTGATGGGAATAGAGTAAGGGAAGTGACCTATGGAAATCAATCAAACAATATTGAAAGAGGGACAAGAGGGACATGATCATGAAACAGAATACTCAGGAGATCCGATAAAGTAGATAATTTAAGACGAGAGGGAGCTAAGGGATGTAGATGTCAGTTTAAAGATGCAGATTTCTCAAAGGGACGTTAGAATTTTTTTTCGGTACCAGGATAGTAAGTGGAGCGAATTACAAGAAGAGACTGAATGAAAACAGTTCAAGAGTAAGTATGATCGTGCACTGAAAGCCAGAAATCATAAAGCCTGTTCACAGTAGTTAATTAAAAGGAAGAGCCAGGAGCAATGAAGCGACCTCCTGCAAACACAACAACGAGAGTACAACTATACGAGTACACACGTCCACTATCATATATTTACCGTACACTCTCACTATATACCAGACCATACAATGGACCCAAATTTTTTCACTGACAAGCACCAACAGATTGTACTTTGTGTCAAGGTCAAAGACAAAACAGTACAAACTAGTGCAGAATGTGAATAACTAATAACACAATACATCAGACAATAATAATAAGTAACACCTACAGTATATAACGGATAATAACACTAACACAGCCACCTCATAACACCGAGGCCTCGGTCACACTCGAGCAGCGGCCAAAACACCCAGCTGATACACTTTTCTTTCACCATCGATATTTATGACTTATTCGAAAACGACCCGGCTCCTAAAACCTCGTGTGATGACCTCCCATGAATAGCATAGTCTGGAGAGTCAACAGTTCCATATTCTCTCTCCCTATATTTCCGCGCCCTACATGTTTGTCTCTCCCTCTCTATTATGTTCTTCCGTCTCCCTCTCTGTCTGTTCGTCTCTTTGTCTCTGGTAAAGTAACAGGTGGGTGATACGAGCTGCCAACAGTAACAGCCTGGTGAATAATATACCAGACGGGTGGAGGTAAGCCAAGACTCCGCCTCAAGGGTGCAACACCGCCGAGATGCACTTGCCACCCCAGATGAGACCAGCGTAACCACAAGGTAAAGCACAAGGAGACAACACAAAACTCTCACATAACTCTTGTTGTACAGTTCAAGTTCAGCAAGAAATATCCTCCCACTTCCACTCGACCCTTTGACTCAACGTCAATCTTAATGGAATAGCCCCTCCCTTCCTTCCCACTCCCTTCCTTCCCCTCCCTTCCTTCCAACTCCCTTCCTTCCCACTCTTCCCTCCTCTTGAAACCAACTTAAGAGTAGGTCGGTATTAATTTAGTAAACTCCTATTGTAACCATACATATGGGAGCAATCAGGAAAAAAACTGACAGACGAACAGAATAATAAATAGATATTTTTAAATAAATTCACTGACAAAGAAGAAAACACTATTAATAAAAAATAAATACCTTTATCACAATATCTATACAAAAACTAAAGATAACCTAAAGTTACCAGGTGAGTAGTGCCACAAACACTGAGATGACAGAAGATGGAAGCTAGGTCAACACGTCCACAGGTGACTGAGGGCTAATTCCAAACGAGGAAGTAAGACAGATTCAGAGAATCCACGAGGCCTTATGAAGATCAGCCAGTCTGAAGAGGCAGACACTGAACGAGAAAAAGGCTTCCAGCATCTTATGACAAGGAAAAAAATCATCAGTCAAAGAGGCAAATATTCAAGGAGGAGAGCTGGAATATACGTCTCCTCAAGTCATCCTCGACAATAAGCCGGAGTCACTGGAAGATATTCATCAAGGTAGGGAGGCATCCAAGGTGAAATGGTTGACTTGCCAAAGTTTCATCAACTCTACTTCGCTCGTCAAAACAGGTTGAACACACCGTATTCACAACCCAAGAGAAACAAGCACCCAGAGTTTACCAAATGGACATAAATATGTTGAAGGCCACAAGACAAGAATGAAGCAATATAATTAAATTTTACGGCTGAAGTGAAGTGAGTAGTGGCTCACAGTACAAGTGAATCACCATATAGCTGAGCATCAAAATAATACAACAAACTCACACAGGATCAGATACTTACAATTGTCAGGTGGGAGAAGATTACTTAATGACCTTCGTGTAGACGATAGACTTTAAACCCAGTTAACCAAACTAATTTTGGTTCTGAGGTCACATTGAAGGTTAAGGCACACAACAATGGTACATTAGACAGATGTAAATTAAGATAGACCGATAAAGTCACACTGTAAGATTTATTTCCAACACCCTTGTATGGTGCTTAATGAAAACATTCTGGAAACTAAAACGTCTGTAAGAACAGCTGTATATAAAACCCGCATAAACCTTACTTCACATCTAGAATAAACTAACAACAGCCTCTACGACGGTGGTACTAAAACAACCACAGCCAACAAACTATAATCAAATAATGCAGATAACCTTTCAGGAAACTATACCAGGGTCCAACCAGCTGACCTTACCAACTGGCCAAGGTCAAGCAGGTCACGTTTTTCATGGGAGTGAGTCAGAGGCAGAGGTCATGACCTCTCCGTTTTGACCAGAGAGGCACGCCTGCCACGCCGCTGTGTTACGGGTCACAGCACATTCCAGGGAGGTCAGCCGTAGCGACCCTGGCTTGACCTGGATGACACAGCACTTCTGTTTCTAGCTGATCATTGTAATGATAAAGTAGATTGTATTGCATTTCATGAAGCTGTAAACCCGTGTGGTCCATTCAACGCAATGAGTGGGGAAGTCTCGATCCTCTGTTTGGTATTCGCAACATGGTGTGTGACCAGTCAGGTTGTTAGTGGTCCACGTCAGTGACGAAGTAGAGATCAAGACACTTGCTTATCGTCTTTCAGCGACACAACATTAATGATATAGACACAGTGCATGACATAGCATGACTACATCAAAGATAAGCGAATTATAAGCATTCTGATAAGTGTCGTGGAGTAGTGCATGACGAGAGGGGAAAAACTAATCACCAGCCTAGTACCACCGGCTCTGGAGTATCACCAGCCTAGTACCACCGGCTCTGGAGTATCATCCAGCCTAGTACCACCGGCTCTGGAGTATCACCAGCCTAGTACCACCGGCTCTGGAGTATCACCAGCCTAGTACCACCGGCTCTGGAGTATCACCAGCCTAGTATCACCAGCCTAGTACCACCGGCTCTGGAGTATCACCAGCCTAGTACCACCGGCTCTGGAGTATCACCAGCCTAGTACCACGGGCTCTGGAGTATCACCAGCCTAGTACCACCGGCTCTGGAGTATCACCAGCCTAGTACCACCGGCTCTGGAGTATCACCAGCCTAGTACCACCGGCTCTTTAGTATCACCAGCCTAGTACCACCGGGTCTGCAGTATCACCAGCCTAGTACCACCGGCTCTGGAGTATCACCAGCCTAGTACCACCGGCTCTGGAGTATCACCAGCCTAGTACCACCGGGTCTGCAGTATCACCAGCCTAGTACCACCGGGTCTGCAGTATCACCAGCCTAGTACCACCGGGTCTGCAGTATCACCAGCCTAGTACCACCGGCTCTGGAGTATCACCAGCCTAGTACCACCGGCTCTGGAGTATCACCAGCCTAGTACCACCGGCTCTGCAGTATCACCAGCCTAGTACCACCGGCTCTGGAGTATCATCAGCCTAGTACCACCGGGTCTGCAGTATCACCAGCCTAGTACCACCGGGTCTGCAGTATCACCAGCCTAGTACCACCGGCTCTGGAGTATCACCAGCCTAGTACCACCGGCTCTGGAGTATCACCAGCCTAGTACCACAGGGTCTGCAGTATCACCAGCCTAGTACCACCGGCTCTGGAGTATCCCCAGCCTAGTACCACCGGGTCTGCAGTATCACCAGCCTAGTACCACCGGCTCTGGAGTATCACCAGCCTAGTACCACCGGGTCTGCAGTATCACCAGCCTAGTACCACCGGCTCTGGAGTATCACCAGCCTAGTACCACCGGCTCTGCAGTATCACCAGCCTAGTACCACCGGGTCTGCAGTATCACCAGCCTAGTACCACCGGCTCTGGAGTATCACCAGCCTAGTACCACCGGCTCTGCAGTATCACCAGCCTAGTACCACCGGGTCTGCAGTATCACCAGCCTAGTACCACCGGCTCTGGAGTATCACCAGCCTAGTACCACCGGCTCTGGAGTATCACCAGCCTAGTACCACCGGCTCTGGAGTATCACCAGCCTAGTACCACCGGCTCTGCAGTATCACCAGCCTAGTACCACCGGGTCTGCAGTATCACCAGCCTAGTACCACCGGCTCTGGAGTATCACCAGCCTAGTACCACCGGCTCTGCAGTAAACGCCTAATTCTCTGGGCGCCAGTACAAACTAAAATTTAACAGGACTGATCATAAGAATATGAGGAATTATTTTAGATGGACTTGTTATCCAACTGGCAGGATATATATGTGAAGGCTGTCTTTAAGAACCTCACTCTGCCTTTCATACTACACCTGTGATATACCTGTGACCGGTTTTAAAGGTTCTTCTATCCTCGTAGCCTCGTTTGTGGCTAGACTTCCTTGTTGACTGCTTGGTTCGTTAGGTTGTTGCTGCCAGCAGTCTGCAGGCTAACATAGCTATCACAACCTTCTTGATCTGGCACTTGTGTAGGAGGCAGCGTCCTCTTGAAAACTTTATTATTCCGGTAATTTTTCCGGAATCTGCCATTGAGGACCAAACCTTCAAGTATTTTTCAAGTACAAGAAATTTTAATTCAAACTTCACAGACCATACTGGTAAACTTTGTAGAACATCTTAGTAAGCTACCACCTTGTCGCAAATGTATTGGTAACCAGTGCGAGTCGAGGTAGTAAGGCAGAAAGCCGATGAGAAAGGATCTGTCAAGATATATTATTAATGAAAATAAGATACCAGATATATTAAGCAAAATTTCCTAAATTTGCTTGTACTGTAGACATAAATCCAGATGTGCTCCAGTTAACACTTTTAGGACCTAGTATCTAGGCCTTTGTGTATCCATATGCTTTTGTGCTACCGTCCACAGAATGGATATGGGGTGCACAATAAACCAGCTACTTCGGTGGCAAATTTTAAAAAAAGACAAATGTGTTTTTACAATTATTTTGATAATTTAACAAAACTCGATTCATCAGCAATGTGCTGCTACCCTACTCTATATGTCAGATATAGGGAACAAAAGCTAGCTATGTTTTCCTGTCTTATTCCCATCACATATGATGGGTCACATACATAGTGGTGAAATCTATTATCCAGAGCTGGAAGACTAGACTAAGGCAGCGAGGTTATCAAGTATTCCACTGAAGGTTCAGCAGTTACAGGGACACTTTGTTGAAACTGATGTGGCTGCTTCACCGTCACACTAATCGTATCTTATATACGACCCGTCGTAACACCCAATGAAGACACGAAATCCATCAAAGACCATAACAAAAGCCACCAAAGACCATAACAAAAGTCACCAAAGACATAACAGCGATCGAAAATCATAACACCCGTCAATGAGCATCACAACACCCATCAAAGACCATCACAACACCCATCAAAAAATATCACAACACTCATGATACAGAAGATGGTATGGGGAAAACTCATTACCCTAATACGAATATTTCAATCTAAATTACTGCGTAATTAAACTTTCGAACTTATTAATTAATCAGACTGGCCATAAATCCAACACATGAGATGGTGGGGCTGCCGAAGCCGCAGTAATGAGTCTGGTAATGAATTAGTGAAGTGATGAAGAGCAGCGTAGGTGAAACATGTCCCAGCATCACCCGGGTAAGATGTCTTCCCACAGAGCTGTAAACAAATGACCAGAGAGCACTGGTAGATATAGCCACGAGGGAGGGAGGAAAGGTTAGATGGTATAAATAGATGGGGCGATGAGGAGGGGACAGGTGTGTGGCAGACGTAGAGGAGAATAAATGGTGAAGGGTTGAAGGTGAAAAGCGAAGGTGGAAGTGAAAGATGGGAGGGGAAAATAGAAAGGGAATATGTGACGGAAGGGGAGAAAATAGAAGGGAAAGTTAACTATACAGACCGAGAGAGACTAAACATTTGTTTACAATTTAAACCTAAGCTGGTGAAGGCAGTTGTCGTATGGTGCTTACTTTATAAAAAATATGAAAAAAAGAGAAAAAATAAAATATGAAAAAAACTCGATTCTAGAGGTAAGAAATATTAGCTATGAGAAACGACTGAAGATACTAACTTGTGATTATTAACGAGAGAAGTGACATGATAACTACTGATAAGATCAAGACAGGATAAAATAAATACTGATAAGTTCAAGACAGGATATGATTACTCAATAATATCAAGACAGGATATGATGACTAGTGATAAGGTAAAGACAGGATATGATAACTACTGATAAGATCAAGATAGAATATACCTACCGGAAAGATCAGGAGAGAATATAACCAGTGATAAGATCAAGACAGGATATAACTACTGATAAGATCAGGAGAGGATATGATTACTCAATAAAATCAAGATAGGATATAATAACTAGTAATAAGATCAAGACAAGATGTGACAATTACTGATAAGCTCAAGACAGGATATAATAACTATTGATAAGTTCAAGACAGGATATGATAACTAGTAATAAGATCAAGACAAGATGTAAGAAAACGGACGAAAGATGTCTTCAAACAACCATTGGCAAAGACACAATGTTAAACACTCATCTCTGCATTAACAGTTATGATTGCAGGAGTATGTCAGTGTTCATGGCTCCGCTATTAACTCTTATCCGGCAATTTCAAGTACGTCTATCCTCCAACGCCTGATCATATCTACTCCTGAAACTGTGTATAATGTTTGCCTCCAATACCTCACGATTTAATGAGGGGAAAAAAAAAGAATTGCAGGACGTAATTCTTTGCAAATAAGAATAGTTATGATGAACGAAAAGTTTATAAATGGTTATGATAAAGGAGCAGAAATTTTATAAATGCTTATGATAAACGAATTCAAAAAAACAACGGGACACCTCAAGCGTATCTCTATTACTGCAAGAACAAATACGTGCACACATGTACGGGTGGTCACGCACGTCGCACCACTGAACACACACACACACACACACACACATACACACACACGATAAAGCTCTTGGAGCAGGGAGAGTGGACCTAGTACCTACCAGCGAAGAGTCGGGGCCAGGAGCTACGAATCGACCCCTGTAACCATAAATAAGTGAGCACAAATATGTGAGTACACAGACACACACACAGACATACAAAGAGAGAGAGAGACACACACACGAGCGTGTATATAATGATAACTAACAATGTTGTACCAACGTATCCTCAGAATAATGATAGCAATAGTTCTTGGCTTCACTGGACCCGCCACTCATGCATAGCTAACCACACAAATCCCTCACAAACAACATATTCCAACTTTATAATTAAAACGACTCAACTTCAGCAACAACCCGGCCTCAATTAATGGAAAATTTTCAGATTCTTCTTTACGGCCATAGGGAAGAACTTCATGTGTGTGTGTGTGTGTGTGTGTGTGTGTGTGTGTGTGTGTGTGTGTAGTGTGTGTGTGTGTGTGTGTAGTGTGTGTGTAGTGTGTGTGTACTCACCTAGTTGTATTCACCTAGTTGTATTCACCTAGTTGTGGTTGCAGGGGTCGATTCACAGCTCCTGGCCCCGCCTCTTCACTGGCCGCTACTGGGTCACTCTCCCTGCGCCATGAGCTTTATCATACCTCTTCTTAAAGCTATGTATGGAGCCTGCCTCCACTACATCACTTCCTAAACTATTCCACTTCCCTACCACTCTGTGACTGAAGAAATACTTCCTAACATCCCTGTGATTCATCTGAGTCTTCAACTTCCAACTGTGTCCCCTTATTGCTGTGTCCCATCTCTGGAACATTCTGTCTCTGTCCACTTTGTCAATTCCTCTCAGTATCTTATATGTTGTTATCATGTGTGTGTGTGTGTGTGTGTGTGTGTGTGTGTGTGTGTGTGTGTGTAGTGTTAGTTACCATTTTGTCCTAGGCACATGTCGATTAGACACTAGGCCTGTTGTATGTATATGTGTGTGTGTGTGTGTGTGTGTGTGTGTGTGTGTATGTGTGTGTGTGTGTGTCATACGAGGTTTGTCCTGTATTCTCCTGTTCAGTTCTCCATCATGCCACATACTGTGTTTCCTGCCAGGTCCATCCTGTATCTCAGCATATATATATATATATATATATATATATATATATATATATATATATATATATATATAATATATATACACACACACACACACACACACACACACAACCAGGCCTAGTGTCTAATCGACATGTGCCTAGGACAAAATGGTAACTAACTAACACACACACACACTACACACTACACACTACACACTACACACTACACACACACATGTATATATATATATATATATATATATATATATATATATATATATATATATATATATATATATATAATTTAATCGCTGTTTTACGGAACGGTGGTAAACAGGTTACATGCAGTCTTGATAATCTTTAAACTCAATTAACCATCCAGCCTCCTTGGGTGGCTGATGTCTACCAAGCAACTACTGTATACAACGTTATACTACTGTCCCAGTTTGTGAATTTTACTAATTTCTAACCATCAGCTAATTCTGATTATTTTTAGGACCCATTCTATGTAAACTTCCGGCCCCTTGAGATGTTCAGGTGAACAAGCTGGTAACCAGCACAGCTAGACTGATCACGTACAGACATGCAACACCGATTAAGTGTGTGCGAAATATAAAGAGACGACTATTGTCTTAGTTAATACGTGTTGTAACTGGAGTGGTGGGGTTAGACGGGGGTGGGAGGGATGGAGAAGAGAGGTGGACGGAGAGGTAGAAGATAGAGGTGGGAGAGGGGAGGGGATGACTGGTGTTGAAGGGTTGGGGATCACCGGGGTTGAGGGGTCGAAGATAACTGTGGTGGAGGGGGTGGGGAGACACTGTTATACAGTGCTGGCTTGACAGTGCTCAGTAACTTGGCCCTCCTGTGTTCATATATCGTACGTGCTCACGCAGATGTACTCGCTAACACGTACCACCAAACAATTAACTCTTGGAAACACTTCGCGTTGTGTCGTGTGTGGCTGGTCGTCTTGTCGTGTGTGGCTGGTCGTCTTGTCGTGTGTGGCTGGTCGTCTTGTCGTGTGTGGCTGGTCGTCTTGTCGTGTGTGGCTGGTCGTCTTGTCGTGTGTGGCTGGTCGTCTTGTCGTGTGGGGCTGGTCGTCTTGTCGTGTGGGGCTGGTCGTCTTGTCGTGTGGGGCTGGTCGTCTTGTCGTGTGGGGCTGGTCGTCTTGTCGTGTGGGGCTGGTCGTCTTGTCGTGTGGGGCTGGTCGTCTTGTCGTGTGGGGCTGACCGTCTTGTCGTGTGGGGCTGACCGTCTTGTCGTGTGGGGCTGGTCGTCTTGTCGTGTGGGGCTGGTCGTCTTGTCGTGTGGGGCTGGTCGTCTTGTCGTGTGGGGCTGGTCGTCTTGTCGTGTGGGGCTGGTCGTCTTGTGTGTGGCTGGTCGTCTTGTCGTGTGGGGCTGGTCGTCTTGTCGTGTGGGGCTGGTCGTCTTGTCGTGTGGGGCTGGTCGTCTTGTCGTGTGGGGCTGGTCGTCTTGTGTGTGGCTGGTCGTCTTGTGTGTGGCTGGTCGTCTTGTCGTGTGTGGCTGGTCGTCTTGTGTGTGGCTGGTCGTTTTGTCGTGTGTGGCTGGTCGTCTTGTCGTGTGTGGCTGGTCGTCTTGTCGTGTGTGGCTGGTCGTCTTGTCGTGTGTGGCTGGTCGTCTTGTCGTGTGTGGCTGGTCGCATTGTGTCGTGTTTGGCTGGTCGCATTGTGTCGTGCGTTGCTGGTCGTGTTGTCATGTGTGGCTGGTTGTGTTGTCATGTGTGGCTGGTCGTGTTGTCATGTGTGGCTGGTCGTGTTGTCATGTGTGGCTGGTCGTGTTGTCATGTGTGGCTGGTCGTGTTGCCGTGTGTGGCTGGTCGTGTTGCCGTGTGTGGCTGGTCGTGTTGTCATGTGTGGCTGGTCGTGTTGTCATGTGTGGCTGGTCGTGTTGTCATGTGTGGCTGGTCGTGGGTTGTGTTCTGTGTCTTGTCTTGCTCAAGTAATTCAGGAATTCTGGGGGTTAATAAAGCATGTACCTCCCTCCTTCCTTCTGGTGCCTACACGGTATCTACCCAACATCTGACATGAGGTACCACATACGGAGGAACAGGTATGGAGTATTTGGTATGTTGTAGCTGGTATGGAGTATCTGGTAATGAATATCTGGTATGGAGTATTTGATATAGAGTACTTGGAATGGAGATTCTGGTATAGAATACCTGGTAAGCAGTTCCTGGTATGGAGTATGGAGTACCTAGTATGGAATACAGTTTGAGGGATTTTAAGCATTCACAAACATTTTGGTGTCTGAAATAATATAAAAATCAAGTATCATAAAGAGCATCATTACTGGCTTATCATCTCTTTGTTTTGAAGGTTCTTGTCAGCCAGGTTCTCATTTGTCTAGCATGGTTGCCATTACATCCCTTACATTTCTCTTATCATTAGTATAACATGATTACGTTTAGTTCTCGCTCCATTTATTTTTTATTGTTGTATAGTGGGGAAGCTGAAACTGTTCTTTTATATACTTTATATTGTGTTATATTGTTCTCTGGATGATTTTTGCTTACAACTACTTAGAGGTTTCCTGAGTTCTTCATGGAAATGAGGCTAATTGATTTGTGTAAATGCTGACTCACATGGTGTGCAAACCTTATTTTTAAACTCTTGTTTTTCCGATTATTTAGGTAATGTGTGATGTTTGTGCTATATGTCATTTTTTTGTTAAATTTCTTTCATGCCACTTTTTTTTATAGGTAAGGTTATGAGTTATTTAATCACAGAGTCTGGTGGTATGACACTATAAGAACATAAACAAGAAGGAACACTGCAGCAGGCCTTACTGGCCCGTGCGAGACAGGTCCAAGTCTCCTACCGGCTTAAGCCAATAACCCAACCTAGTCAGGTCAGGTCACATCCACTTAAGGAAGGAGCACGGCATCAGACCTAATAGCACAAGCTAGTCAGGTGCAACTCACACCCACTCATGTATTTATCCAACCTATTTTTAAAACTACACAACGTTTTAGCTTCTATGACGGTACTCGGGAGTTCCAATCATCCACAACTCTGTTACCAAACCAGTACTTTCTTTTATCCTTCCTGAATCTGATTTTTTTCCAACTTAAAACCATTGCTGCAAGTCTAGATATTTTTAGCACGCTATTTACATTACCTTTATTTATTCCTACCTACTACCTACCTGGAGGGCATTCCGGGGATCGACGTCCCCGCGGCCCGGTCTATGACCAGGCCTCCCGGTGGATCAGGGCCTGATCAACGAGGCTGTTACTGCTGGCTGCACGTAGTCTAACGTACGAACCACAGCCCGGCTGATCTGGCACTGACTTTAGGTATCTGTCCAGCTCCCTCTTGAAGGCAACCAGAGGTCTACTGGTAATGCCCCTTATGGCTCGTAGGAGGCTGTTGAACAGTCTTGGGCCCCGGACGCTTATTGTGTTTTCTCTTAGTGTACCAGTGGCGCCCCTACTTTTCACTGGGGGGTACGTTGCACCGTCTGCCAAGTCTTTTGCATTTCGTATGGAGTGATTTATGTGTGCAAATTAGGGACCAGTCCCTCCAGAATCTTCCAGGTGTAGATTATGATATATCTCTCTCGCCTGCGCTCCAGTGAATATAAGTCTAGTGCTTCCAGGCGTTCCCAGTAGTTAAGGTGTTTGATGGAACTTATACGTGCAGTAAAGGTTCTCTGTACATTCTCTAGATCTGCAATTTCACCTGCCTTGAATGGGAATGTTAATGTACAGCAGTATTCTAGCCTAGAGAGAACAAGTGATTTAAAAAGGATCATCATTGGCTTGGCATCTCTTGTCTTGAATGTTCTCATTATCCATCCTATCAGTTTCCTCGCAGATGTAATAGTGGCATTGTTGTGGTCCTTGAAGGTGAGGTCTTCGAACATTACCACACCCAGGTCCTTCACATTACTTTTCCGCTCTATTGTGTGATTGGAGTTTGTAATATACTCAGTCCTAGCTATTATTTCCTCCAGTTTTCCATAACAGAGTAATTGGAATTTGTCTTCATTGAACATCATATTGTTCTCTGTTGCCCATTGGAAAACTTGGTTTATATCTTCTTGGAGATTTGCCGTGTCCTCAATGGATGACAAACTCATGCAGATCCTAGTATCATCTGCAAAGGATGATACAGTGCTGTGGTTTACATCTCCTGTTTTCAATTTATATACCTCAATCATATCATCCCTAATTCTACGCCTTTCTAGAGAGTGCAGATTCAGGGCCCTCAGTCTATCCTCATAGGGAAGATTTCTGATACATAGGAACAAATTTGTCATCCTCCTTTGTATGTTTTCCAGTGCATTTATATCCATTCTGAAATACGGTGACCAAACCTAAGCAACACAATCTAAATGAGGCCTAACGAAAGATATATAGAGTTGAAGAACAACCTGAGAACTCCTATTATTTATGCTTCTTGATATGAAGCCAAGGATTCTGTTCGCTCTATTGCCAACACTTATGCACTGTTGTCTTGGTTTCAGATTACTGCTAACCAGAACTCCTAAATCCTTTACCTCTCATCCCCTGGATCAAGAATCCTTCAGCACTATTAAGAAAAATAGAAAACCTCGAAAATATATCCTTGCTATAGGCCAAAAGCAACAGCCTGATCGACCAAGCAGAGATTAGGGAGATATCTGTCGCCTTTTGTATTTCATTCATAAAGAACTCATTTGGGTCGTCAATCTTTGTGCCGATTAGTGGCTCACTGAAATAATAAATCGTACAGGAACTTAAGTATTTCACTCATTTCTTTGTCGTCGTCAGAGTAGGTCCCATCAAAGGCCCGATACTAGATGTTTTTTACCTGGATTTAGCATATGAGAAATATTTTGGATTTTACTCAGTTTTACTTATGGCTTCTAGCTCCCTCTGTCTCTCTTGAACTCTGTGTGATGTATTCAAGTGGAGCTCAACATTTTCTAATTCTCTAGCTAGTGTTACTTCTCGTTCTTCAGAGTCTGCTGCCTCTGAGGAGCTTTGTCATTCGTCGTGTTGGCCCATACATGGCACACCTCTACCCTTCCAACTTGCACTTTCTTCTCCGCATTCGTAATGGTATGTGTCTGGAGCATACTTCTAATGCTAGTGAGCTTATCCTCTCAATCTACTAGTTTAGGTCATCGTTTATCACATTGCATTCACAGTGTATTTTAGTTAGCTCACGCTTTATTACCTCCCAGTTGATATCCTTGTTCTTAAAGTTAAATTTGTTGAACATAGCCTCATGGATGAGTGTGTTTCGCTCATTATGACGAGAGGTCATGCATGTTTGACCTTCTGTCAGGTTGTGGTCTGAGTTTACTGTCTCCGACACTGATGTCTCCTGGAATCTACAACAGGTATACGATAGGTATAGTCCCCCTCCTGAAGATTCCTACCACTGTTTCGGCAACATTTCTCATAACTGCTGTTAGAAGGTTGGAAGGTCGTGCACAGCAGACAAATGTAGACAAATGGTTCACAGAACCGACAAGTTGATAAATTAGACACATGTGCAACACTTGGGTATCTTGGTTGTGGAAACGTTTCGCCACACAGTGGCTTCATCAGTCCAATACAAAGAAAAATGGTGAAGATCTGAAGGAGTTTGAAGTAATCAGTCCATCAATCTCGATGGACTGATTACATCGACTCCAGGCTGAGGGACTGATTACCTAAAACTTCTTCTGATCTTCACCATTCTTCTTTGTAGTGGACTTATGAAGCCACTGTGTGGCGAAACGTTTCCACAGAGGTACCCAAGTGTTGCACACGTGACAGCAGACAAAGTTACAAAACGCCTTCACGAGTAATAATTACAAAAAAGTGACCAGATGACTCTTCATTTATTTCAAAACCAAATCCAAGATCAATAGTTAATAAGAGAAAAACTGACCAACCACTTCAAAACATCACTTTTCCTTAAGTCTCCCAGCTCAAGCTGACAGATTTCATTGCCATGTGTATAAAGCCCATCCTGTGTAATGGGATAGGACAGGGGAAACATATCCAGCTTCTCTTCCCGCAATGAATCAAGTATATATATATATATATATATATATATATATATATATATATATATATATATATATATATATATATATATATATATATATATATATATATATATATATATATATATATATAAATCATCTAACCCACAGCGCCTCTTCCCTGACAACGCCCTGACCTCCCACGTGAATTTCATAAAAAAAAGAAGAATCCAAGCTAGTTTAATCGCGTTTTACAGCCACAATTATTAAACTACAAATCCTTCTCCCGTTGCTCCCACTAGTTATACAACAGAACAAGAGTGAAATAAAATGGAAAATTCCATAAAAGGGGGAATATCGGATTTCGTGGGGAGCTCTCGCCTGGACCCGCCGCTTCCTGTAGTTCTGGCGTCGGATTACACACCAAAAGCGGATTGTGGGTCTCTCGGCTTCTCTTGGACGCTCTAGTGTCCCCTCCCCTCCCCTTTAACTCTGTGGTGTCCCTCCTTATACTGTGAAGTGTCTCCCCCTTCCCTTCTTTAATCTGTAGTGTTTTTCCCCCTCACATCGTGGTGCGTCCCCTTCCTCCCTTACGTCCCTTTTTCCCTTCCCTCACTCTTGTTTGTAGCTACTGAGCCCTCGGTGAAATTCTTGACGATATCCTCTTCACACTACTGATGTCTCCCAGCTTAGGCTGACAAATTTCATCACTTGATGTAAGAAACTCATACTGTGTGATGGAATATGACAGGGCTATGTAAATATATAGATTCGGGTTGTAGTACACGAATTTTGCACAAAAATTCCTCCTCTCAATCTATGGCATATTTCCTTCACCTACCCTGGTTCTGTTTTGTCCACTCGCGTCATTCTAAGACTATATTAATTCACTGCCTGGTCATGGACTGGGCCGCAGGGGCGTTGACCCCCAGAACACCCTCCATGTAGACTTCTCCAATCTTAAAAGGAGTAAAATGAGGAGAAGATATGACTGAAATGTACAAATGGAAGGTATAATTAAAGTAGATATTAATGAGGTGGTAAAAATATCTAACCAATATAAAACACGACACAATGGATACAAAAGTGAACATAAAGTAAGAGAGGATACAGTATAAGACAGCAGTGGTTTGGCAACAGTTGTATAAGAATGGAACACACTACTGAGTAGCGACAGTGAAGCGAATAACTTGTGTGGGAGTAATGCATATACACACGAGTGGGAATGGTTAAGTGTGGGCAGCTTTACATAGTGTTGGGTGTGGGTAGCGTTACATGATCCAGTAGGCTTACTGCACTGTTTTTAGTACTTATGTTCTTATTTGCCCTCAAAGCCACAGACGTCGCACTTATCCTCGTGCCCCTCCCTTAACAGCCTCAAAGCTCTTCTTGGCTTAATCTTACACTCTGAGTCTTGTTTCATGTTAGCTTTTACCTCTGCCTTTGAGGCTTTGCTCTCCTTGTAGGCCTTAGCTCACCCTAAGAACCTTAGCATCCATGTGAAATTCAAATTCCACCCATGAGACTCATGCTCCTATGTCACATAAGACGCACCCTAAGCTCCCCCCCCTTTTTTTCATGCTAATAAAACACCCTCTCCCCAAGTTTCCCATTTAAGTCTCATCAAAGTCCCCCTTGGAACCCCCGCCCCCTCCACGTCTCCGTTTTAAGACAGTTAAACACCGTCATTACAAGACTCTACAAGTTCCCCTTTTAAAACGTCCCCGAGTACCTTTCTAAGAATTCTGAAGTCCCCCCTTTTAAGATGCCTACCCACGTTACCCTTTTAAGACCCCCTTCAATTACCCTTTTAAGATGTTACCTACCTAAATTATCCTTTCAAGACGCCCTTACAAAAATATCCTTTCAAGACGCTCCTGCGTCCCTCATATAAGACGCATCCAGGTCGTCCCTTTAAGACGCTTCCAAGTCCACCTTGTCCGCTTTAAATCCCTTTGTTGGCTCCCCCACTGCCCCTTGCACCCACCCAGTCCCTAGTCCCAGCCAGGGGGCAATAATCTCCAATCTGGAATCCATTTGAAATCTCCCGAACTCCTAATTCGCGAGCCCAATTTTCCCCCTCGAGTATTACGCCTCCTGCGACAAATCTCCGAATTTCTTATCTCACGCGACCTATTTTTTTTGTCCTTCTCCCCCTCCCGTTTCCTTCTCCCTCTTCCTTATTATTTCCCTTCACCTCTTCTTTCTCTCTCGCTTTTTCTTGATCTCTCTACCTCCCTACTTGTTTCCTTCCCTTCTCCCTACCTACTTTCCTTCCCTCGCGCCGTGCAGGAAGCCTCGCCATCTCCCTAAATTGCACCTGCTTCCCGTGCTCGTTTTCTTATACGCTCAAACGCTCCTTTTGAGTTCTCGCAGCAATATATTTCCTTTTGAGTTCTCGCAGCAATATATTTCCTGCCGCCAGTCCTCACTTCCCACTTTGCCACCTCACGCACTTTGTCATACACCACACTTTGTCAGCCCCGCACTTTATCAAACCCCTCTCCCCCACACTTTGTTCATCCCGCACCTTATCACCCATCCACGTTGTCACCCTTCACATTTTATTACCCACCCCCACACTTCTTCACCCCCTCACTTTGTCACCCCCATAATTCGTCACCCTTACAATTCGTCACTCTCACACTGTGTCACCTCCACACATAGAAGGAAAAATAAGAGTGGCACGGGGGGGGGGGGGTCGCCA